>CM077159.1:155072464-155186336 GCA_039583875.1 Platanthera guangdongensis | reverse complement strand
ATTCCTTGTTCATTCTCCACAGGACTGTGAGCGGAAGGAAAAACCGCAGTCGGGAAAGAAGGACTCGCGATAACTGCGTACTGAGCAAAGAAAAACTATTCCTGGAATAGGCTTTTTGAAAAGATCCTGAAAAAATACTTAAAAGACTGCGGATATAGCCACTATTCTGGAGTGCGGCTTACAATAACCGTTCTATTCTCCGTTCGAATGTGCGGTTTTTATATTAACCGCAGTCTACTTTCGTGGTTCAGGAATAGACTGCGGTTATTTATATAAACCGAATTAACAATTTTTTTTATAAAAAAAATGTGCCAGTTCCCTTGGCCCCCTTTTTCCGCCCCCACGCAGGAGGTCTTTAACACATGCACAGACCCCTCATAAAAACATACAAGGGTCCTCTACATTTGAGTCCAAATGAATAGTATACATTTCAGAGTCCAAATAATTTGTGGTTGATGCGACTGATTCACTAATCTCAACCTCTTATATTTTTTCTTTAATCAAAAAATTATGTATATCTAGATAAAGGCAGAATCCCTCCTCATCTTTAAATGAACCTTCATTTATAATCTCAAATGAAGAGGATCCCGATCCCACAAAAAATATCACAAAAACACAGACTATACATATGCCCTTGAATACGTATAAAATTTTTGGCCACACAAGTGTGTATATCCAAAATTCAAAACAAGTCGTGCAGATTTTCATCATCATTAAGTGTTATGTACCGCCTTAGCTCGGAGTTGGACCGAGTGAGCAAACAATCAATGAAAAACATCAGTAATGATAGAAGACTTTTTTTACCGTGGAAAACCCAAAAATAGTGAAAAATCATGTGGCTAGATCTGTATCGGGCCAAAATCCACTATATAGTTTGAGATTGCAAACACTAGCAATCTCCTCGGAAGGTGACAAACCATCTATCCGTTATAAGCTTTAAGTATAGGAAGAGCAGGAAAATAATCCAAGTTCACGGAGCTTTGCCGAGAATGTTTACCGGAGTGCTCCACGGTCCCTTCTCCCAGAGTGGGAAATTGACTAAGTCCGCGGGGCTTGAATGAGAGCATTTTTCTGGAGAAAATTCTAGTAACATATTTTATAGATTTAATTAAGTTGAAAATAACATATTAAACATCGTATTTTGTGCTATTTTATAAATTCTAATAACATATTTTATAAATTCAAGTAACATATTTTATAGATTTAATTAAGTTGAAAATTTTAGGATAATCTAAAAAAGATTTCTATGTGTGAAATATCTGCGAAAACAACTAATTAAACATGCTATTTTGTGCCAGGGGTGCACATAAAGACCCCGGTCCCGGTCCGGGACCGGTCCTGTGCAGGACCGGTCTTTTGGGATACCGGTCCCGGACCGGTCCTGCCAAAACCGGTCCCGGTCCGGGACCGGTTTTTCCTTCGAAAACCGGGACCGTCTGGGACCGGAAGGACCGGTCCTAACCGGTCCTAACCGGTCCCAGACCGGGACCGGTTATTTAAAATAATTATTTTAATTATTTTTTTATATTATTATATTTTAATTTTAATGATTTAATTAAATTAAATACTTGAAACTAAACTAAATTAAATTAAATTAAATACATGTAAATAATACAAATTACAAAATACAAATTACAAAATTGAATTGCAAAATTGCAAAGTAAATAAAATTTTTTATTAAATTTGAAATTAAACTACAAAATCAAAATACAAATTACAAATTATAATAAAAAATCAAAATACGAAGATTTTTATTAAATTTGAAATTATATTACAAAATACAAATTCAAAATTTTGAGTTGAGCACTTGAGCCTTGGACTCGTCTTCATTCCGCCGCGCTCCCCAGATTTAAGTTATTAAGCTCGTCTTCAACTTCAGACTCACTGTCTTCAATTGACGAGACGTGTTGTCTCCTCCTCAAAGCGTCCAAATGGTCCTTGTAGCAAATGCAAATCTCCAAAGATTCTTCGGTCAAACGGCTCCTTCGCTCGTTCAGAATCCTGCCACTCAAAGAAAATGCAGACTCCGAAGCTACTGTACTAGCTTGGATGGTTTGTAAATCACGGGCCATTAAGGCCAAAATAGGATAATTATTACATTTAATTTTCCACCATTTTAAAATATCAAAATTTTCTATTTCGTATGCGGTCATAAAATCTTGAAACTGGGTTTTGCTATATAAACCTAATTCGTTTAAAGTACTCGAAGTTCGTTGTTTTTTCTTCGAAGCTAATTCTAAAAATCTATTTTTTAAAATATCTTTTGTTCGAGCGGCGGTGGATTCCTCGCGAGGTCGCAATCCATATAGTTGATCGTAATAATTATATAGGCGAGTAAAATCAGAATTAAATTTTGCAATGCTAACGTTGTGAAAATCACTAGAAGATTCGTTTAACTCTAAATTTCGATTAATTTCCTCTATAAAATTTTCAACCTCGTCTACACCCATTAAAGGGTTTAAAGCCGCAGCACAAGAAAACAAGTTATGCAAATGTACGAAAGACCGTCAACTAAACCGCTAGTCCAAACGTCGCTCGTTAAACTAACTCGACCGTCGAATGTTTCAAAAAAATTTTGTAAAAATAATTTTGATTGCAGGTAAGCTTGTAAAGCATCACGTCGAGTTGTAGTACGACTTACCTGTTGATATTTTGGTTGAAGTGCTTCTTGTATGTAAGACGTCATTTCGTCGTTGTCGTAGTGGTTGAACGGAAGTCCGCTTTTGATGACATTCTCCATTTGTCGCTCCCGTTGTCGAGCTTGGTCATACGTCCAAATGTGCCCGGTCGTCGAAATTTGAGCTTGGTTGGCCTCCGACGGGGCTTGTTTGGAAAGACACGATTTGTTGTGTCGGGCGAGCGTTGTGTTGCTACTATTAGCGGCCATAAGCTTCGCGCAAAGTTTGCACTTCGCCTTAATTTCGCCGCCGATCCGCACTTTGTCGAAGTTATCCCATACCGCCGCTTTATGTCGGTGCTCAACGATCTCATGATCGACGGACGCTGAGGAGGACGCCGACATGGAGGAGGAGGAAGCCATTAAACACGAATATGAGTGAGAGAGAGTGAGAGAGGTAGTGAGAGAGAGAGAAAGAAATATGAGAGGGGGGGGGGGGGTTTAAATAAAAAAAAATTATTTTTTTTAATTTAAAATAGAGCCAAACGGCTCTATATATGAGCCTGCCACGTGGCAGGCTCATATAAAGAGCCGTTCGGCTCTTTTAATGAGCCTGCCACGTGGCAGGCTCATTAAAAGAGCCGTTCGGCTCTTTTAACGGCTCTCATTAAAAGAGCCGTTAACGGCTCTTTTAATAGAGCCGTTAACGGCTCTATTAAAAGAGCCGTTAAGGCTCTATTAAAGAAGCCGTTAAGGCTCTTTTAATAGAGCCGTTAACGGTTCTATTAAAAGAGCCTTAACGGCTCTTTTAGCCGGTCCCGACCGGTCCCGAAACCGGTCCCGGACCGGGACCGGTAAAAGACCGATCTTTTACCGGTCCCGGTCCGGGACCGGTTTTTACCCTTTTTACATGGACTGGCGGGGACCACAGGACCGGTGCGGGACCGGACCGGTCCTAACTGGGACCGGTCTCTGTCCGGTCCCAACCGGTTCGGTCCCAACCGGACCGGTTGGGACCGGTTTTTTTGTGCACACCTATTTTGTGCTATATTGAGATTGCCCTCGCCAAACTGAAAAAATAGGAGAGCTTGTAAAAAATTTTCGAAGAAAGTCGCAAGAGATTGCATGGACACTCAACAATAATTAAAACTAAGTAGAAATCAGAAGTAACAACAGCACAAGATTCTCCAATTGGTATTAATAACTTCTTTACTGAGCGAGGTATACATTGCGAGACATGATTCGCAATGAAGCCAAAAGAAACAGAAAATTGCAAAAAGAAGTAAACCGCACCGACAACAAGCTGTAACCGCACAAATCGCCTATCTGCAAGCTGAGTCCGCCGAAACCATCGAAGTCGCCTAATCATGACTAGCCGCTCAGATTGCTTGTTATTGAAAGGTGAAGGACTTGAACAGAACCCGCTGATAGACCGAGTGAACTGCTCTACTTAACCGCAACTCCGATGAAGAGACTTCAAATCGCAGAGACCGCGACTTGTTGTTATCCTCTGACTGTTACTCGTGAACTGTTTCACACCAAGCTTCCACTAATTGCCTAGCCGTCTGATGCTAGCCGCACAGCCTGCACAGAGTCAACTTCACTTAGTCGCACCGGTTAGAAAAATGTAACTGCAAGTTTTAAGCGCGAGCTGAGGTCTCATTGTTCTCAATTATATATGACGAGTCGGGGACTCCTATTTATAGGTGTGAGGAGCAGTGTCGTCACCACCCATAACAATAGGATAACAACCTGTTAATCCTGCAACTAGCATCACATATCCGCACAGTGCAGATACCAGCGCCAGTCCGCCACTGATAACTTATATCCGCAAGGGCAGAAAGAACAACCAGTCCGCATAGGCGGAAAGGACCAGTCCGCCAGGCTGAGGACCAACACCAATCCAACAAGGACAGCGAACTCAACACTAGCGTGATGTCGTACACCGCCACCAAACCGCATTGCCTTGCCGACACAGCTACCAGTCCGTGCATACTTCAGCTCGCGACAAGAACAAGCACCGTGCCTAAACTTGCTGAACTCGGCGAGCTCCAGAAGTAGTCCGCACAAACAGACAATCTCGGCGAGCTAGGAAACAACCTGGACTTGTCACACGGGACCAAGTCCACCACACTAGCGGACTCTAGCTATCAACCTGTCCGAGAAGGCTCCAGCGAACCGTGTGGTTAGCCACCAAAGTACGCGCTAACAGCCAGCCTTCTTACAAGTCAGAGAACCTGAAGCTTCAAGTGGACTGTGCAGTCTCACTAACCAGACCACCACAACCGCAGTTAGAGAAGTCTAACCGTCTGGTTTCAACCTCGGGTTGTTGCTGAGCTAGACCGCAAGAGACCGGCACTCTGCCAAAGGCTATCCTCCAGGCCGACGGCAGACTCTACGGTCTATGTGGTCTGTCCAATCAGACTGCTCGTACTCCACTTCATTCTCACTTCAACAATTTTAACACTCTCACTTGAAGTGGGAAGTGGAAATCAACCCGAGCAACCCTGACAACCAAATAAACGATCCCTTTGATAGTGACTTCATGAAGATGTCAGCGATGTTATCCTGACTTTGCATATACTCGACCATCAGAGACCCCTATATCACCTTCTTCCGAACGAAGTGATGCTAGATCTCGATATGCTTGGTCTGTGCATGACAAACTGGATTGTTAACCAATTTAAGAGCACTCTCATTATCACCGCATAGCAGAGTAGGATACTACACCGTTGGAACCAAAATTTGGTCCCAACGAGAGTTCAGACCCGAGGGAGTAGCTAACACCTACTTCTCTCGAACTTGGACCCCTGACCAGCCGCCGCTCAAGACTAGGAGAAATGACCCTTAGCTACAGCACAGAGGTCCCTCCTCTAACCGGAAGATCCCAGAGCGCTTCCCCTCCTTAACTAGTGCTGAGTTAAGGCTAACTCAGAGAGCGCTATAAGACCTAAGAATGAGAAAAGGCTTGCTCTCTGAGGTGCCTATTTGGGTCTATTTATAGATTTCTGACTTTGGTATGCCAACAACGTAACTCCGCTGTCCTAAAAGGCTATATGTAGTCCAACTGGGTTTGTCAACAGCGTGGCTCCGCTGTTCTAAGTGGCTAAATGCGGACCTATAAGGGTGTCCTGGTAATTTGCCTTTGGACCCTACTGGGCAAATGGTCCATAAAGGCACCACTCACCTAAAGGGGGCGAATGCTGGATGAACCTGACACTTGCCTCCACAACTCTCCTAAAAGGTGGATTCAAGAGCCTTCATGCATACTATTTGCTTATATTAGCTAGAGCCATCCCGCCTACTAGGGGCGATATCCTCACTCCTCCTGTTCGAGTGCGAGTCTGTTTATCCCACTCGCCTACTTTGGACTCTTGGACCTGAATGCCCCGTAAAGCCTTGAGCTTACCGGCAGGGCCCACTTAACGAATACAGGGTTGTACACAATCCCTGCTCTTTGTGAGCTAGTCTTACACTCGGAAAGAAAAGTCCAACCCTTAATATTCGATGAGTGCTTGTTGACCTGGAAGGAAATATTTTGCGAATCCCTTTGCGGCTCTATAAATATCCTAGTGCCCGACCTCAAAATGATACCTTCGCTCGTCCACTACTCCTCTTCTGAGTTCTCTCCATCAGAACCATGTACGCAAAAATGACTGCGAAACCACTTTCATAGGAGCTCTTGGACCGTCTTGCGGCCGCGCAGAAAAAGGCCAGCTCCAAAGCCTCCAAATATTCTCCCTGGCTCTCGGCCAAAAGTCCTGCGGATTGGGCCTACCAGCCCAGAAGGGCCAAGACAGTTCGGCGAGACCCTGCCATAAATGAGTCTGCTTCGCCGACCCCGACTCCAAACCGCGAGAACCCCGCTATCCTAATGGAGGTACTTACCCCTCAGCTAGTTTAAATCTTCAAGAAGGTTTCTTGAACTGAGCTGCAGACCTATTCGCAGGAAACCTTGCTAGAGAGCAGCGCTGGTTTTCCCCCGACAAATGCATAAATCCTCCGGCTCCCTGAAGGGAGCAAACAACCGGCTCCGTAGACTGCCCCCCCCCCCGGTTACCCGGGGCGAAATCGTTGTCGTTCCAAGTATGTCTTGACTGTTACCTTCTCGCATTCGTTATCCTATATGCCTTCTTGCTCACACTGTTTCTCGTAGCTCCTCCCATTGGGACTATGGGTCTGGTCAGCCCAGTGCCTAGGGCCCCGGCCGTCGAGATCCCCAAAGAGCCAATGCCAGACTCTCAGCCCTTGACTGAGAAAGCTCCTGATGCCCCCAATCCTGCTGATACCCACCTACCAATGCAAACGCCAACCCGTCCAGGATGGGGGAAGTCCGGGCACCCACTCTTTGCGGGATCCTTTGAGTGGACACCTGGTCCTTCCCGCCAGCCACCGAGTGGGGGCGCCATCCTACGTCGGGTAAACTGCTGAATCTCACCCTTCTCGCTTGAATCTAATCCTGATGGTGGCCGAAACCTCTTGTCAGGATACTGGGACACCTCAATGGCGGCTCCTGATGGCGACGAGGAGTTCTCGCCCCCACCCTCTCCCAGCGAGCTCGCGAGGTTCCTTGGAGATCCCGGGGATGCCGAGACACTCAAAGAGCGGATGGTGGAGGTCCTGGCGAAACTGATCTGGATGCAACAGGATGACTCTCACCAGGTGAAAGTATACCACGCTGTCACTGAACGCCGGTTGGGAGTCCTCTAGCGGGACTACTTGCGCCTCGTCGGGGAGATAAAGCGGCAATGAGGCTGTAATGCCCCAAAATTTGTAAGAGGGACGATCAGCGTTGTGGCCAAGTTTGGGTCTTAGTTGGGAGGTCACGCCCTGGAACACGGGCATGACAGGGGGCGTGTCCCCTCGGTTCGACGATCGTCGAGTGTCGATCGTCGATGGTCGATCGTCGAGTGGTGATAATCGGGTAGGTGTACACGGCCTGTGACACGGGCATGTCACATGGCGTGTCCCGCTGTGTCAAGCTGCGTTCGACGATTTGGATCTCCGTTCGACGATTTAGATCTACGTTCGACGATTATCCCCAGCAAGCTGCGTTCGACGATTTGGATCTCCGTTCGACGATTTGGATCTGCGTTCGACGATTTTGCCTGGGAACTTTGTTCGATGACTTGGCTGGTTCGACGAGTGCCAGTGACTCTCTGTTCGACGATTAGGCAGTGTCGATGATTTTTTGTTCGACGATCGTCGAGCGGAGTTCAGGACGGGTTGTCACGGGGTGTCCTTGACGGGATGTAGTGTTCGGCCCGTTTCCAGGCTGGACTCGGATCGCAGCCTTGCTTTTCATTTGTGTGGGATCCGATGGCTGGGGGTCTTTTTGTTTGGGATTTACCCGAGAGTAGGGTTCATAATCGGCATTCTTCCAGTCGCAGTTTTCTCCGTCTAAGTTCTAGAAAGAAGAGAAAGCGCGGAGGACGGTGAAGGAGATCCGGCTGTTAGAGAGGTTTTAGTGCTCCAAATTGCGAGCCAAGTCCAGATCCGTGAAGGCTAGATCGTTGCGAAGGTTTTCATCCAGCAATTTTTCCATGGCTAGGAAGAGGAGTCGGAGGGTAACAACACTTCTCCTCTTGGTTTTTGGATGCATGTTTTAGCATCTTTTCTCTTCTAGTTTTTGGGCACCAAACTCTCAAATGAGAGAGGTTTGGGTCGCCAAGGTTCAAGAGGAACCTCCGGGTCGATTGAGTCCATCCCCGGCATGTTTTTGCATTAGAGATCCGCTTCGTTAGTGGATTAGGCATGGTGGGTGAAGCCGTAGTCGCGACCGTTAGTCCGACTCGGTGATGTTGCATATGAGGTTTAAGGATTCGTAGAGATCCGCTGCGGCAAGAGGTCGTTTGTGATGTGTGATGTTTGTAGTGTTCTTCCCGTTATCTTGCGTGAGTACGTGTGGCCGGTACCAGACAAGGTTAGCTCCTCATTGGCGGTAGATGGTTTCCTTGGTGGACAAGGTTAGCTCCGCATGAGTGGTAGATGGTTTCCTTGGTGCACGGGAACGCTGCAGTACGAATGAGGGATTAGGGTGGAATTGTCTTGGATTGCGATGTGCCAAGGCGTGGCTGTGTCTCCATGGTCGGCTGGCTATCCCGTGACGTGCAAGTCATGTGTGGAAAGTGTCCCGACGAGACTAGTCCCCTTTTGTGAGACTGACGAGAACGCCGAGCATGGGGCAAGCCCGGGCAATGAGACCATGAGAGGGTGGGGTCCAGCAAGGGTTCTTAGAATCGGTCAGTGTGTTGGACGGAATCCTGACATGAGAAGTCAGAGATTGCCGGCAAGCCCGGGTCTACGACCGTGAGCGGGTGGGGCCTTGGCAAGAGTTCCGTGTGGCAGCTTGTATGTCGATGGGGGATTGTGGTTCCCCTTTGTTTGCGGCTTTATGACAATGGGGAAATGATGAGTACCCAAATGATGTGATGTTGTGCTAGATGCATATGCTATAGGGTGCCTTGGGTGAAGCCCGGGTGTTGCATTCATGTTGCATGTTAGGCCTTATTATTAAATGCTCAACAGTAGAGAACATGTATGATGTTTGAGACATCCAAGCCTATTACCTTAGTTGTTTTTCTTGCTTATGAATATTGCATACAAAGTGCTAACTTGCAGGTTGGAGGAGTACCCCGGGGTTCATTAGGGGCGGACGGGAGGAGATGTGTTGGTTACAAAGTTTGCGGTCAGCCTTTGCTGACCCACGTTACTAATAATTTTTACAGGGCAAGGATCGCAAGCAGGAGCTAGCTCGTCATCCAGAAAGGCCTAAGCCTCTTGAAGTGTTACCTTTTGCTGTAGCTCTACTTTTATGGCATTGCATGTTTATGCTCATGTTGACCGGCTTGCATGCCGAGATAGACTAGGAGTGCTTATGCACTTTTATGATGATGTATTATTTGAGTTGGGACTCACTCTTGTTGTAAGGCCTTAAGGCCATTTTGTTACTCTTGTAGGCGTGGATAACTTCTAGTCTTGCTTGTTGTTTCCGCTGTGTTGTGTTATGAGTTTTGAGATTGGGTAGTTATATCATCTTTTAATACTGAAGCTGTGACGTCTGTATGTTGTGGGGCCCCGACCGGACCCATATCATACGGTCATTACAGGGGAGGTGTTACAGAGGCGGATGCGAGGAGACGTCTCCCGGGAGGCACATCGCGAGAGCTCGGTACCAGATGAACTTGGTCAACCAGGAGCTGACGGTCGTGAGAACCTACCACTACCTGCAAGTGCCTTCAAGAACTCGGAGGCGAGGTCGAGGCTGTTGGTAGTGGGTTCAATACTGAGTTAACTGGCTCCCGCCTTCTCTTACCCCCACTTCTCGCCTATTTTCTTCAAAATGTACTCTGCTTTGTAATGTATTAACAATAAATATTTTAATCGCGCTCTCGCCTGGCGAGTGACCCTTTGGGTCTTTTACTGTTTTTACCTTGCGCGACCCCCTTAATGCTTCCGCCAAATACCCAGCTCTCGTGTCATGCTTTTTTTTATCCATTGTCGCGTTTTGCATTTACCCGGGACCCTTCCCGAATGCTTTCACCACTCGCAGGTAAGGGAGGCATCAACGGGGTTGGATGGAATACAGGGCTTCAGATTATTAAAAATTGATATTCGCACCCCCACCATCGGGAAATCCTCATAATTACCGAATTTTCCTATAAATAGGTCTGCCTACCTACCACATTTACTATCATTTGAGCACTGAACCTTCATTCTACTTCCACACACATTCTCCACCTTAAGATCTCGCGTTGCGCAAACCCAAATTCCCTCTTGTTTTCGTAAGATGTCAGGAGAGACCGACGGTCGAACTAAGTGCGTGCAAGGCTTCATTTGTAACGACCCTAGCCGATCCAACGTGACGATGTCACGGCTCCGCTCTAGGCGTCGCTATTCGGCTGCAGCCCAAGCACCCCAACCCCTCTCCAGCCCATAGGCAGGTTGTTGATGACCACAGCCTCTCTTTGATGAGGGAACTCGACAGTTAAGTTGGGTCGTACGTGGACTTCCCAGGAGGTCACCCATCACAATACTACTCTCGCCCAAGCACGCTTAACTATGGAGTTCCTTCACTTCTCATCACCAGTTGAACTGCAGCTCAACTGGTGATGAGAAGTGAAGGAACTTCATAGTTAAGCGTGCTTGGGCGAGAGTAGTACTGGGATGGGCGACCTCTTGGGAAGTCCCCGTACGGCCCAGCTTAACTATTAAGTTCGCTCATCAAAGGGAGGTTGTAGCCACCAACAGCCCGCTAGTGGGCAGAGGCGCCGATTGAGGCCGTCCATGAAGAGGGGTTGTGGTGCTTGGGCTGCAGCCCGGTAGCGTTGCTTAGAGTGGAGCCGTGACATCGTCACGTTGTATCGGCTAGGGTCGTTACATAAAAAAGTGCACTTTTATTGTAATGACCCTACCGATCCAACGTGACAGTGTCACGGCTCCACTCTAGGCGACGCTACCGGGCTATAGCCCAAGCACCCCAACCCCTGTCCAGCCCACTGGCGGGTTGTTGGTGACCACATCCTCCCTTTAATGAGGCAAACTCAATAGTCAAGCGCGCAATAAGGGGAATTCCCAAGAGGTCACACATCCCAGTACTACTCCAGCCCGAGCACGCTTAACTATGGAGTTTTTTCAATCCTCATCACCAATTGGGCTAACGATTTAAATTGGAAATCCTAATCCGGCTTACATAAGTTTGGTACCAGAGGGTTGTGATTCGCTTCTATCGCGAATCACGCGATCCGCATTTCAAAAAAAAGTGATCTATCTTTTAAATTTTTTTTTAAAATATAATAATAAATCTTTATTTTATTATTATTTGTTTTTTCCTTTAAAAAATGGATTTCAAATTATTTTAAATAGATAATCGTGTGGGCAATTTAGAGAATGGAGTGGCCGATCTGAGCACCCAAATTAAATATTTGACTAAAACCATCAAAATGTTAATCACGAATGTTACCGCAAAAATACGAGATGAGACAAGTGGTAAATGGGTTATGCACGCGCGTAAACACCTTGGAGTCTAATCAACGGTTAGGAATTATCTCACCCCAAATTGAAGAAGATCCTAACCCTAGGCAACCTGAAAATGACCACCCTAATCCTTAGCTCAATTGGTGATGAGGATTGGAAAAACTTCATAGTTAAGCGTGCTCGGACTGGAGTAGTACTGGGATGGGTGACCTCCTGGGAAGTCCCCGTGTTGCGCGCTTGACTATCGAATTTGCCTCATCATAGGGAGGTTGTGGAAACCAACAATCCACCTGTTGATGGAAATGGGTTGGGGTACTTGAGCTGCAGCCAGGACAATGCCAGTGAGGCCACAGTGATACTTGTATAGTCCAGAGTGGGTCGACACTAGGTCGTCACAAAAAAGTGCACTTTTATTGTAATTCCCCTAGCCGATCCAACATGACAATGTCACGGCTCCACTCTAGGAGACATTACCGGGCTGCAGCCCAAGCACCCCAACCCCTCTCCATCACTATGGCGGGTTGTTGGTGGTCACAACCTCCTTTTGATGAGGCAAACTCGATAGTCAAGCGCGCACCATGGGAACTTCCCAAGAGGTCACCCATCCCAGTACTACTCCAGCTCTAGCACGCTTAACTATGGAGTTTTCCAACTTCTCATCACCAATTCTCAGCTCAATTGGTGATGAGAAGTTGAAAAACTCCATAGTTAAGTGTGCTTGGGCTGGAGTAGTACTGGGATGGGTGACCTCCAGGGAAGTCCTTGTGGTGCGTGCTTGAATATCAAGTTTGCCTCATCAAAGGGAGGTTGTGGCCACCAACAACCCGCCAGAGTCCTGGAGAGGGATTGAGGTGCTTGGGCTGCAGCCCGGTAACGTCGCCTAGAGCGGAGCCGTGACATTGTCAAGTTGTATTGGCTAGGGGAATTACAATAAAAAAACTCAATTGGTGATGAGAAATGAAGGAACTTCATAGTTAAGCGTGCTTGGGCGAGAGTAGTACCGGGATGGGTGACCTCCTGGGAAGTCCCCGCACAGCTCAGCTTAACTGTCGAGTTCGCTCATTAAAGGGTGGTTGTGTCCACCGACAACCCACCAGTGTGCTGGAGAGGGGTTGGGGTGCTTGGGCTGCAGCCCGGTAACGTTGCCTAGAGCGGAGCCGTGACATTGTCACGTTGGATCAGCTAGGATTGTTACATTGTCACGGGTAAAGCTCAATTGGTGATGAGATGTTAGAAAACTCCATAATTAAGCGTGCTCGGGCTGGAGTAGTACTGGGATGAGTGACCTCCCGGGAAGTCCCTGTGGTGCGCGTTTGACTATCGAGTTTGAATCATCAAAGGGAGGTTGTGGCCACCAACAGCCCGCCGATAGGCTGGAGAGGGGTTGGGGTGCTTGGGTTGCAGCCCGGTAACGTCACCTAGAGTGGAGCCGTGACATTGTCACGTTGGATCGGCTAGGGTCATTACACCCCCTGCTTCTTCTCATCATCTTGCTTAGGAGCCTTTCTCCTTTCCTGCTGAGATGAAGAAGAAGGTCCATCACAAGCATATGTCTTCTACTCCCTATCCCATTTCTTCTTCTTGCTAGAGAAGATAGCCTCGTCATCCCCCCTGAGATAGAAACTCCAGTCATCTGCTTCGCCAAACTATCCTGTGAAGCCAACATGTTTTCCAGCTCGAGCAGTGACGGTGGATTGGCTCAACCTTGCACATCACAAAGGCAACATACTCCTTTCTCATGCCTCAAATGATGTACTTCTTTAGCTTCGACTCTTAGATCGGCTCTTTCGAGTCCAAAGAAGTTATCTGAAGCAGATGTTCTTAATCTTCAAGAAGAAAGAAGAAATGGACAGATCAACTTGAGTGGCCTTCTCCAACTCATTTTCCAAGAACTTTAGCCGAGCTACGTTCTTCTTGTTTAGTATGCCATCCAAGGCTATCTAGATTTCAGTTGCTGATCGACATTCGATGATATGATCAAACAGCTCTAGTGAGATCACACACTTCAAAGCGAACGATGCCTTTGTATTTGTTCGCCTGCAAGCTTTCACCGCTTCAGCATTTCCACTAGCAGCGTCTACTTCTTGCTGATTGTCACCACCGACAACTTCCCAAAGATACTCGCCAAGAAGGCAACTCTCCATGCAAGATCTCCACCTTTTGAAGTTAGTACAGTTCAATTCAAATCCTCTTGCATAACCGACTTTCATGGCACCCAACTGATTTACTTGACCTTCACGAAGGAATAACAAACTGCTGAGATTGGTAAACTGCTAACTCCTTAACACCCCTCATATTCCATGTAAAAAATAATGAAGGAGGACACACGAGGTCACAAGAATACTCAACCACAACCAAAGTCAAGTAGAAAGCAGAAACAACAACATCACAAGAGTCTTCAATTGGAATTAATAACCTCTTTGCAGAATGAGGTACACATTGTGAGACATGATTCACAAAATAGCCAAAGGAAAAAGAAAACTGCAACAAGAAGTAAACCACGTGGACAACAAGTTGTAACCGCACAAGTCGTCTATCCGCAAGTTGAGTCTGCTGAAATCACCGAAGTCGCCTAATCGCGACTAGCCACACAAACTACTTGTTATTGAAAGCTGAAGGACTTGAATATAACCCATTAATAGATCAGGCGAACTGCTCTACATAACTGCAACTCGGAGGAAGAGACTTCAAATCACAAAGACCGCAACTTGATGTTATCCGCTGATTGTTATCTGCGAACTGTTCCACACCAAGCTTCCACTAGTTGTCTAGCCGTCTGATGTTAGCCACACATCCTGCACAGAGTCAACTTCACTTAGTCGCACCGTTTAGAAAAATGTAGCTGCAAGTTTTAAGCGTGAGTTGAGGTTTCACTGTTCTTAGTTATATATGACAAGTCAGAGACTCCTATTTATATGCGTAAGGAGGAGTGTCGTCATCACCCATAGCGATATGATAACCGCTTGTTAATCCTGCAACTAGCATCACGTATCCGCACAATGCAGATACCAGCGTCAGTTTGCCACTAATAACTTCTATCCGCAAGGGTAGAAAGAACGACTAATCCGCATAGGTGAAAACGACCAGTCTGTCAGGCTGAGGACCAACACCAATCCAATAAGGACGGCGAACGCAGCACTGGCAAGCTGTCGGTCACCGCCACCAGACAGCATTGCCTTGCGGACACAGCTCCCAGTCCGCACATACTTCAGCTCGCGACTAGAACAAGGACCGTTCCTAGTCAACTTGCCAAACTCGACGAGCTCCAGAAGCAGTCTGCACAAACAGGCAATCTTGGCTGGCTAGGCAACAACCCTGGACTTGTCACACTGGACCAAATGCACAACACCAGTGAACTCTAGCTATCAACCTGTCCGAGAAAGCTCCTGTGAACTGTGCGATTAGCCAGCACAATCCGCGCTAACCACTAGCCTTTTCGCAAGGCAGAGAACCTGAAGCTTCAAGCGCACTGTGCGGTCTCACCAACCAGACCGCCATAGTTGCGGTTAGAGAAGTTTAACCGCCCGGTTTCAACCCAGGGTGCTTGCTGAGCCAGACCGCAAGAGAGACCGACAATCTGCCAAAGGCTATCAGCCATGATGTTTATTTTAAGAGTGTTTATCATATTTTTATGCGTACCAATTGTGCTTAATCATGAATATTTACTCTCTCAACAAGTGGTTAACTATGTTTACTAAGTGATTTTATTTGCTTAACAAGTGATATTTTTTTCTATTTTTATCATATACTACTTTATTCAAACATCTATACTTTTTCATCAATAAGTGGTAGAATGATATCTATAATTTTTCACATTGCACCCCATTTTTATTATCTAAAATATATCTTTTTTATTCATATTGCATACACTCACCTCTACTCTTGTTTTGTTCTACTAGAAAGGGGAAGAACATCGTGCATAAATTTCTTAATTCATGGGGTGTACATTAAATTTTTTATAGATAACATCTATGTAGGAGGAGTAATCATAGGACGTTGATACTTTACTTATTCTCGATCATAGTAATTATTTTAACAAGTGGTAATATGTTTTTGTTTTTTCACAAGTGGCAACATATATTAATCAGCCAGTGGTATCACACAAATACTTTCTTTCTACCTAGAAAAACTCTACTTGCTAATACAATCTAACCCACATTTTTTTGATAATACTAGAGGGGGAGATTGAAATTGAAGAAATATCTCATTTACAAAGAATACAAACTAGGAAAATGCATTGAACGCTTATCAATTACTATAAACACAAACACCATTAATTTTGTCTTATTTTTTCCAGGGGCGGATTTAAAGGGGGGCCAAAGGGACACTGGCACCCCCTTTTTTTTATAAAAAAATGGGAATAGACTGCGGTTTATATAAAAACCGCAGTCTATTCCATGAACCACGCAGAATAGACTGCGGTTAATATAAAAACCGCAGTCTATTCCTGGAATAGACTGCGGTTAATATAAAAACCGCAGTCTATTCCAGGAATAGACTGCGGTTTTTATATTAACCGCAGTCTATTCCAGGAATAGACTGCGGTTTTTATATTAACCGCAGTCTATTCCAGGAATAGACTGCAGTTTTTATATTAACCGCAGTCTATTCTGCGTGGTTCATGGAATAGACTGCGGTTTTTATATAAACCGCAGTCTATTCCATGAACATAGAGAATGAACATTCATAAATAGACTATGGTTCGCTGAAAATCGAATTCCAGCCCTAAAATAAAACATCCCGATCGCGACTCTCGCAGCCGCCTCATCTCCTTTTGGAGCGGCAACTCGCGGATAGCTCTCGCGCTCTGCTCTCTCTGCATCTCCTCCTCCTCCTCCAATCTCGATCTCTGCACTTGCTACACTGAGAGGCATCGTCCAACGACAACAGGTACTGGTTTTCTTTCTGTGTTTTTCTCCAAAAATTTTATGGATTGTAAATTTCGTTTGGATTGCTTGGCGTTGCTGTTAAGATTAGCTAGTCCATCTCCTTTACCCTCCTCGCTGAAGAAATCAATGTGATCTGTAACTTTCCCAGGAGCACTGTTGTTGGTATCCCTAGCTTGTGTCGTATTTTCTGCAGTCGGATTGCTTGGAGTGATATGTTTCTTACCAGTTATTTTGTTGTATAAACTAATTGATTCTCTACTTATTGCCTGCATTTTCATGCCTTGCAATTGAAATCCCTAGCTTGTGCCGTATTTTCTTTCTGTGTTTTTCTCATTATTTGTTTGAAATTGAAATCCCTCTCTTGTTATGTTACTTATGAAATTATGTATGACTTTATTTTCATTGAAGTGCTTCTTCATATACTGTTACAGATTGTGGCCAACATTCGTGAGGACTGAGTACGTGAGTCACGTGATAAGTGATAACAAAAGAAGGAGAAATACGTTCTTCTCTGGCTACAGATTGTGGCCAAGGTTTTGCTTCCATATACCCTATCATAATTTATTTTCATGTATTTTTTTTTTAGGGGTGTTTTGAGGTATTAGTCAGGTAGTGACTAAGCAAAACACATAGTCTCTGTGTTGAATGTTTATCCCTAGGGATACTCCGTAGTATTGGCCGGTAGAGGGTCAAGCGGAGTAGATAGATATTTAAATACGTTGCATTTAATTAATATGGTTTTTTGTTAATATTTTGTTTTTTCTGGCATTCATATAGAAATAGAATTGAACAATATTGTGATATGGAGAGTCAAAAAAAGAAGTCCAGTCTCATATCATCTATGTTTCAAAAAAAATTAAAATCTCAAGAGACTTCAAGATCTAAACCTCCAAGTCAAAATGAAGAGTTATCCATGAGTGCTTCTGAAGCTATCGAGAATGCGTCGCATTTGCCATCTCCTGATGCTCAAGACGTTGTAATGGGCGCTTTATATGATGTGGAGATGCTTCCACAGGATCCGGGAATGAGAAAAAATATATCAGCCTATCCTTTAAATGAGCAAGATGCAGTGAGAAAGGCTTATATACTAAGAGGTCCATGCCAACCAAAATTACATCCATTTCCTCAAAGAAAGATAGGTGACCGAGAACGTAGGTTTGTAGTCACATGGTATGATATGTTTGAGTGGCTAGAATATAGTGTTGAAAAGGACGCTGCGTTTTGTTTAGTTTGTTACTTATTCAAGAATGAAACCGCAAGTACTGCTGCCAGGGGAGATGCTTTTGTCAGTGGAGGAGGATATAGGTCATGGAATAAACCTGACGGATTTACAAAACATGTTGGCAAGATTAATAGTTCTCATCATTTAGCACTCCAGAAATTTGAAGGTTTAAAAACCCCCAAAAGTCTATCATTGTTTCTCTTAATAAACAATCAGATAAAACAAAGTTTGAAAACAAATCACGATTGCAAGCTTCTTTGAAATGCTTGAGATTTCTCTTGCGACAGAGATTATCCCTACGTGGGCATGATGAGAGTCACCATTCACTTAATAGGGGAAATTTTCTCGAGCTTTTGCAGTGGCTTGCCGATATAGATGAAGAAGTTGGTAAGTATGTGCTGAAAAATGCCCCGGGAAACAATCAACTGACTGCGCCTTCAATTCAGAAAGATATCATTAATGCTTGTGCCAAAGAAACTACAAAAATTATAATGCAAGAGCTTGTAGATGACTACTACTCAATTTTAGCTGATGAATCTAGTGACGTGTCACACAGAGAACAATTGGCCCTTTGTTTGCGTTATGTTGATGGGAACGGAAGATTAATAGAGCGTTTTCTCGGCATTGTGCATGTTCACGATACTACTGCCATGTCTCTTAAAACTGCAATTGAAGCATTATTAATTGACCATTCCTTGAATTTGTCTAAAATCCGTGGTCAAGGATATGATGGTGCAAGTAATATGAGTGGTGAGATAAATGGACTCAAGAGTCTAATTTTGAAAGAAAATCCATCAGCTTATTACATTCACTGTTTTGCTCATCAACTTCAGTTAACCGTAGTTGCAGTTGCTAAAATAAATGATGATTGTCAATGATTTTTTGAAGCAATTTCGACGCTATTAAATGTGGTTGGAGTTTCTTGCAAACGAAATGAGATGCTTAGAGAAAGTCAAGTGCAAAAGGTTGCTCAGGCACTAGAAGATGGTGAACTACAAACAGGGTCGGGTTTAAATCAGACACTTTCTTTGGGTCGGCCGGGGGATACTCGTTGGGGCTCATATCACAAGACATTAATCCATATTATTTCTTTATATCCTGATATGGTTGCTACACTTTTGAAGATTGGTAAGAGTAAGGCAAATGATCGGGTGAAGGCACAGGGTGTACTGTTTGCATTAGAATCGTTTGACTTTGTTTTGATGATTCATGTGATGACAACTATATTTGGTTATACACATGAATTAAATCTTGCTTTGCAAAGAAAAGATCAAGATATTATTAATGTCATGTCTTTTGTAAGTTTGACAAAAAGACAATTGCAAAATTTGCGTGATGATGGTTGGGACACTCTGTTCAACAAGGTCTTACTTTTTTGTGATAAATTTAGTATTCATATTCCTAAAATGGATGATCTGTATGTTCCGCGCGGAAGATCAAGACGATTTGTTGAAGACTACACATATTTGCATCATTATCGGGTGTCAATTTTCTTAAAGGTGGTTGATTTACAATTGCATGAGCTTAATAACAGGTTTGATGAGGTGAGTATGGAGTTGCTCCATTGTATGGCTTGTTTGAATCTCATTAACTCCTTTGGCTGTTTTGACAAACAAAAAATACTCAGACTTGCAGAGTTTTATCCTAGTGATTTTTCAAGTTTGGAGTTGTTTAATCTTGAATTTCAGCTAGACAATTTCATTGTGGATATGAAAAACGATGAGAGGTTTTTTGACTTGAACGACCTTGGTCATCTCTCTATGAAACTTGTTGAAACCGGGAAACATATTGCTTATCAACAATTATACAAGCTATTGAAGTTCGTACTAATTCTTCCCGTGGCCACTGCAAGTGTTGAAAGAGTCTTTTCAGGCATGAATTATGTCAAGAACAGATTACACAATAGTTTGGGCGATCAGACATTGAATGACTGTTTGGTTACATTCATCGAAAGAGACGCATTTTTGAAAGTTTCAGATGATGATGTTATTGATCGTTTTCAAAAAATGAAGACTCGTCGCGGACAACTGTAATTTCTTCTGGTATTTGGTAATTTTCAATTAAGACATTTATATGTAATGGTGTATGACTTTATAATATCAGAAATTTTTCATTTTCTATATTATGCTATTAAATTTTTTTTTGTGCACCCCCTTTTCTAAATTCCTGGATCCGCCACTGATTTTTTCATAGTACATTTGTTATTATCACAAGATGGAGTCTGTTGGAACATGCGTTCCGCATCTCTTGGTTTGCGAATAACAAATGTCAGTATGTATTTGATCACGTTTGTTGTGTGTTTATAGTAAGCAAGTTTTCAGGTACAAAAAGACAGAGAAAATCAATTTCTGTGACCTACCGCCGAGCGCTAGTCCTACCGCAGACGCTAGCCCCGAAGAATTAAAGAACAGTCGCACTGTGACTTATCGCCAGACGCTAGCATCTTACTGCGTCACGGTATCATAAAAGCTGAATAATATATTATTTTGATAATTTTCCGAATCTGCTGGACAACTGTCACCATCACGCGAATCAACCTATCGTCGGCGATAGCCTATTTTTTTAGGCGTATAAAAGTGCGTGTTTCTTTTCCTGGAGAAAACACGAAGGGGAATATTTCATTCTAAAGTTCGGCCGCCATCTGAGAGGACAAATCTGTGAAGGAAAAACAATATTTCGTCCTCCCGTTCGTGATCGAAGAACTCCGAAGGACAAAAACTTCAACGACCATCAGCGACTGATTGACTGGAACATGAACGATCTTCAAGAGCATCGATCGCGCACCGTTCTACAGAGGAGCTCTACTTTCGAGGAAGAAATAACTTTAAACTCTTTATATTTTATTCTGTATTTTCTTTTGTTCTATCTGATCTGTGCGTGGGGGAAATCGACTTGGGAGGTCATCAGATTCCTGGAAGGAATCTGCTGGAAATCGACCTGGGTGATCGTCAGATTCCTGCGAGGATTCTGCAAGAAATCGTCCTGGGAGGACTTCTAGATCTAGGAGATCTAGTGGAGCTTTAAGACCCTTCCTGGGAGGAAGGTGAAGAGCCGACTCGTCGATCTTCTTGGGAAGAAGAGTAAGAGCCAACCGGTCCTCACAGAGTAGGTATAGAAACCAAAATAAGTTTGTATTCATCGCCTCCGATCTTCGACGTCACGGAGATCTAGTTTTGCTATTGTAAACAACTGTTCATGTTTTGAATAAAATTATATTTTTGTTTATTCCATTTCAAAATCGTGGTTGTATGTTACTAGAGTTTTGAGTGCTGTGTGGGAAATCAGAAAACAAAGTTTTACAAGAGAATCTATCTCTGTGACCTACCGCGGGGAGGGGCGGTCGGGGCGCAACCGCCCTTGCCGATGACGTCCCGCGACCGCGGGAGGCGGCCGCGGGGAGGGGCGGTCACTCTTGCGCTGGTGGGGCTGGTCGGTCCTGGGCCTTTTAACGTCGACGGCTGTCGAGCCGGTCGGCGATCGTCGCATCGGTCGGCGGCCGTGGCGGTTGCTTGGTGCGTATGATGGTTAAACTCATGATCTCACTAAGTTGGCAGAGATTATGAAGAGTGGGTATAAGCACCCCAATGCTCTATAAATTCCACCACGGCCTCATCACAAATAAATAAATAAATCATCAAAAAAATATAGTTTTTCTTTACTTTAACCTTATGTATATAAATTAATTTGGATTTTGAAATATAAAGCCATAAAGGCCTTCAAAATCAATTTTAAATTAAATATGTGCATGTTCATAGTCAAGCCATTAAATGGGCCCTGACGCTAAACTAATAGATGATGAGATGCCCATAGTTAATCTGACAACTATTCCTACTCTAGGATTCACGTGCATACTATCACTAGCTACTTCTATGGACCACATCCTCCAATTATGCACCCAAATGCCCTACCATTTATAATAGACATACAAGTGAGACATAGGGCTCCGTCTTTATGGCCGATTGCAGCAGTATCCCGACTCAATATGTATGGAGCTCTGCCCATATCAATTAATACATGCAAAAATTTGTTATACATCACTTTTTAATTTTTATTGCAAAATTTTCACCTTAATACAATAATACATATATTATAATGCATGTTAAATCAGCTTTAATAAAGTTAATGGGTTTATTGGTCCTCGAAAATACTGTTGGCATGATTAATGACAGTCTTTCTCGAAAAGATCGCTGACATGTCTAATGATACCCTATCATGATAGGTCTAGAAGCCCAACTAAATTTTTTTAATTTTATGAATTTCCATCATTTTTTTAATTTTTGGGATTTGTACGTGTAATTACATAAATTTGTATTTTATTTTATTTTTTGAAATATATTATAATTGTTGCGGTCAACTCAAGGTTCAGGTAGACCAGTGTAAATTAAACGGTCTTAGCTCTGGAGCGGTCTGGCGTGCAAACAATCAATTTAAAATGAGATGACTGACAAGACAATTTTTGTTAACGTGAAAATCCCCCAAAAGGTGAAAAATCATGTGGTTGGATCGATACCAATCAAGCTTTCATAATTCTCTGTGTTGTTATAGGGCTTTGAAAAGAACTCGAGTAGGGCAGACCGTCTCTCCTTACAATTGTTGAGGAAGAGAGAGAAGAGCTCTGAGGGTTACATGCCACCGTTAGCGGTGCTAAGTATTTCTTTTTGTGCAAGGGGGGTGTTGCGCTCTTGAGTTTTTGGCTGCTCTTACGAGGCTTGAGCGACACATTCTGCATGTCTTGGTGTCTGCGGCTTGTCTCTTGATGCACATGAGGGAGTCTAGAGAGGTGGACTTGCTTTTGACTTGAGGGCTTGTTGTTAATTGGAGGGCTTGCTGCTGAGTGGAGGGTGCAATGTGCACGGAATGTGCTTGGTGCATATGAAAGTGTGCGCGAGGCAGAACATGTGCATTGTGGAATGTGTGCACGGGCGCTCGAAGGAGATCGCTGATCTTCATGGGGTCTTTGAAGATGCTTGAAGAACTTCGAAGGCAAAAGGAGATCTTGCAGGAATTCTCTGAGGATTTCACTAGTGCGTAGGAGGAGAAGTGGGAGGAGAAAAGGATGGATTGGAAGGATGGCCCTGGGTTCTTATTTATAACTTTTGAGGGTGGTTATGGGGTTATCTTCTCCCATAATCGTTTTGTGTTATGCATATACCAAATATTATACGTATTTTTATGAGATTTAGTATGTGTATACCAATTATTAAATTTGGTTATGTACACCCCTCATAATGGGTGGTTATGTGAGATGGTTACATTGTGATCAGACAATAGTGATCAAGTGCCAACAATTGAATGGCAGGGAAATGTCTAGCGGTCGAAGGACCGTTCAGAGGAGAACTGGCCGGCGACGCTGAGGGTCCGGCCAATCGGCAACGGCCAGTGGACCACTGACTAGGACGTCGACCACTCCCCCCTCATAAATGGGTGTTCGGTTAGTGAGGGTAGGCCGCAAGCAAGGCCACGACGCCCAACCGCGGTGCCGAAACGAGCTGCCGACCGCGGAGCCTCACAGTCGCAGGGTGAGCGGTCTCACAATGCAACAGCAGCCAGCCGGGTGGCCAGTAGCGGGTTCGGTGGCACCTCATGTCTGCAACGTGAGCAGGTGTTTGGTATGGAGGCGGCCAGCTGCGGGCTCGACCGCGGGTGTGGTAAAGCGGCGGCTAGCCTGGTGACCAGCTACGAGACCACGCGGTTGCTCGCCTCTAAGCGCGGCTGAGGACCATCGCATGGCCGGTAGGTCGGGCGGCGTAGATCAGCTGAGAGGCAGGCCACGAGGGGGTCGCGATCGTGTGCATAATCGCGCGATCACACGAGCAAAGGGTTGTGCGGTGTGGCGACGACAACCAACTGGATGGTCAACTGCGGGCCCACGTAGCCGCACGTTGAATTTGCACGGCTAAGGGCAATCGTGTGGTCAGCGGGCCACGTGGCGGCAGCGGTTGGTCAACGACCCATGGTAGGCATGTACAATCCCATATTCGCTGAGTCAGACCAGGAGGCGTAATGGTCACAATTATGCTAGCCAAAGGAGTTCCCGCCCTAAAGAAGATCTCGCCCAAGTTGGCGGGAACGCTCGCGCCAAATCGTTGAACCCAGATCGGCGAGCGCAACCGAATCGTCGAACAGAGATCAACAGGCCAAGATCGTCGAACGCAGCCAACGCGGGAACGCTTGCGCTTACGCCAAGCTCCAATCTCAAAGGGGCTCTCGCCTATAAGCAGGCGAGAACGCTTGCACCGACCTCTAGACAGAAGGCTCTCGGCTCAGAGCTTTGGCCGAGTGGGGGCCAGGGCCTTGGGTAAAATGTCCTAATTGCCCTCAGGCGAAATTACCCATACCCTCAGGATGAACAACGGGATTTGGCTATTGGCAGACCAACTAGGGCATTTTGGTAATCTCAATTCAGCAAGATGCTATAAATAGACCCATAAGGGCTTTGTGGAAAGCAGGCATTCATTATCCTCCAACTTTTAGTGCTTTCTGAGGAGCTTCTAGCCCAGCTTTTGGCTTTGGAGGGGAAGCTCTCAGAGATCTTCCGGGTGTGAGGTGGGACCTTCCTACTGAGGCTTTGGGTCAGTCTTAGGTCCTTTGCAGCTAGTCGAGGGCTGAGGCTTGAGAGAAGTAGGTGTTGGTTGCACCCCTGTTTTTGAACTCCCGTTGAGGTCATTTTTGGCTTCAATAAGGCCCACTATGGATCTCACTAGATAGTTGTGGCCTTACCTTGCATCATCTGAGCTGCAGCCCAAGAACCCAACCCCTCTCCATCCACAGGTGAGTTGTTGGTAGCCACAATTTTCCTTTGATGAGGAAAACTTGATAGTTAAGTGGACATCACAGGAATTTCCTAGGAGGTTACTCATCTGAGTACTACTCTAGTCAGAGCACGCTTAACTATGGAGTTTCTCCAATCCTCATCATCAATTGAGCTGCAATTGATGATGAGCGGGGAAGAAAATCATTTCTTAAGCTTGTTTGGGTTGGACTATTAGTAGAATGGTTGACCTCCTAGGAAATCCCCGTAATGCCCACTTAACTATCGAGTTTTTCTCATCAAAGGAAGGATGTGTCCACCAACAACCCGCATGTAGATGGAGAAGGGTTAAGTGCTTGGGTTACATACCGGACATTATCAGGTGAGGCCACAGTGATCCAATGTGATCCAGAGTGGGTCGGCCCTGGATCGTCATACTCTACCTGGCCGAACTAGTTTCGTCGCGTTGGCTACGTCGAAGAACTCTTCTTCAGGAACGTGCTACTCATGAGCGAGGTGCTCAGATGCAATACAATTCATAACTGGCGGGGGTGGATTTCTCATCTCGGAGACTATATTGGGAGCTCACATCTAAGTATGGTGCTCCTCCATTTAGCATTAATTCCCTTCCAATGTAGCTACGAGCATGATCATTGTAACACATCCCCTATAATGACCATATAATGTTGGTTCGAATAAGACCCCACATCATATAAATGTCATATTTTTGATATTATAAAATGATATAAGAACATTACACATCTCAAAACTCAGAACAAAAAATATTGGAAACACTAAATATAGACTAGAAACTATAAACACATCATAGGAGTCACTCGGCCTTATGACCTTACATCAACAAAATGTACAATTTGACACCAACATAAAACATAGTAATGTGCAACAACACTCATAGTCTACCTCGGCGTGTAAGTCAGAACACAATAAAAGAAACATATCAAGCAAGAAAATAGGAACATTAGATGGAGATGTTCTTTATGAAGCTTAGGCATTTTTGGTCGGCAAGCTAGATACAGCTTACGATCCTTGCCCTGCAACCATCACAGAAGACGTGGTATATATGGGTCAGCAATGGCTGACCACAAAAGGTGTAATAACATCCCTTCTCCCAGTCATCCCTAGTGGATCCTAAGGAACTCTATCATCTTGCAGGTTAGTATTTCATATGCAAATGTAATAAAACATAAATAACATAACAACAATAGTATGAGTGTCATAAGCATCAAACATGTTTTTATGTTGAGCATCTAAATATGGGGGTCAACCAATGCAGCATATATGCAAACCTGGGTTTTGCCCAAAGCACCCTATGTCATGTATGATTCTAACATATCATCACACATCATCATATCATAACAATCATATGAGTACTCATCATCTTCAAAGGCATATAAGCCTAAGGACGAGAAATCCAGCTGAGACCCCACCCGTACATGGATCACAAATATCATCAGGCTTGTCCATCAACTCCAATGTTCTTGGCAATTTCACTAATTCAAGCACAACCTATGCTAAAAAATCTTGCTTAGACCTCACCCGTATATAGATCACAACACCATTGGGCTTGTCCAAAAGCATAAATATTCTGGTCAATTTTCATAAAAGGGGACTTGTCTTGTCGGGAAACCTTCCACACGTGAATCACACATCATGGGGTAAGCCATCTGACCATAAAGACAAAGCGACGCCTTTATAATCAAGCAAACATCCCAATTCATCAGACATTCACCATGTACATTTCCTTGCCTTAAGCCAATATTCATTCTCAAATGGAATATAAGGGCATCACAACAACGACTTTGCCACAAGCGGATTTCTAACAAAATCCCTAAATTGCACATCAAGTAACATAACTGAATCGAACCACCGGTCGCGATTTAGGTTTCACCCACAATAACTAATCCATTAACAGAACGGTTCTCTAATACAAAAATATGTCTGATATGGACTCAATTGACCCGATGGTACTTCTTGAACCAGAGTGACCTGAATCCTTCTCATTTGAGAGATCTGGTGTTGAGATATTGCTAGAAAAATAAGAAGCATTAACAAAAGATGATATGCATGCATCCTAAGACCGAGAGAAGAGATACTGTTATCTTACGAAACTTCTTCCTTACCATGAAAACCTTGGATAACACAGATGGAAAAATGCTCCTCCAAGTCCTCTTCGTAAAGTCGGTCTCGTGTCATCAAACAAAGCTCTGAAGCTCCAACAATGACGGATCTAGGTCGTCTTCCTCCTCCATGCTCTTACACACATGCACCCTAGCCACAAAGTCATGAATAACTTAGAGAATGTGAGGGGAGAACTCTTTGCCCTATTTAGGGTTCATGGGCGACAGATCGGGGCCATTGGATCAAGTTTCGGGAAAATTGGATGCCCAAAAGTCGCAAATTTACGAAACAGGTTCACAAGCACTTTGAAACAGCTCTCTGGTTCATATCGGTGTGTGGACATGATGATACATAAACTAACATAACTATATGAGAGCTCACTAAATGATAACAATGATAACACAACTATATGAGACTTAACATAACTATATGAGAGTTAACACAACTATATGAGTGTTAACACAAATATATGAGAGTTTACACAACTATATGTGTGTTAACACAACTACTAGAGTTCACATAATGATATCAGTGTTAACACAACTATATTAGAGTATACTAAACGATGTCAATGTTAACACAATTATATGAGACTTAACACAACTATATGAGAGTTAACACCACTATATAAGAGTTTACACAACTATATGATTGGGAATATAACTATATGAGAGTTCACACAACTATATGAGTGTCAACACAACTATATGAGATTTAGCACACGACGCTTTCATGCTGCATTTTTCCTAGCACTCTCAGCATTCCAAACAAATGGTAAAATTTTGGGGTGTTAGAATCATACACTCTTCTGTGAGCGGGACGTTGAAGAGCGAGTGGGAGGGAGCAGGTTCAGCATGCCCCTTGGGGATTGACCCTTCAATTATATGGGTCCCTCTTTTGGTCATTTACTGCTAGTCACGAGTACTGTTATTAGGAGAGTACTGTCTTCCGAGTATTTTCGGAGACCTTTGGGAACAAAGTTTCCACAAACGACATCAAACTGTTGGGATCGCTTGTCGCTCTTATAATCCATCCGAGTTGAACAGACTCAGCTCGAGAGTGAGTTAAGCATTAAAATAGGTACAGAGAAGACTAACAGTTGGCAAGGAGACATTTTAAGTGGAAAACCCGAAAAGGGTAAAAAACCACGAGGCCAGATCGATGTCGACCAAACTGTACTACTTCTTTGAGTGTTATAAAAATTGAATTCTCGAGGGTGACAGTCCATCGCTCGTTACTCTGAGTATTTAGTAGAATGCAGAAATGAGAACTTCGAGTCGTCTTCAAAGGAGATCTTCGAAGAGAAAAGAGATCTTCAAAATCTGAAGTAAGATTTTTAAGCGCCTTTGAAGGAGATCTTCAAAGGCTTGGGTGATCTTCAAGGGCGGTAGAAGATATTCAAACGAATCTTCGAACACATAAGGAGAACACTGAAGAATCTTCAAAAGATCTCTCTCTGGTGGTAAAGGTAAAGTGTTGCAAATGAGGGCTTTGAGCTCCTTTTATTACTACTGAACGTGCGAATCACATTCCTCGATCTGGATCACACAGATCGTCATTTATGCGGATATGATGATTTTGCCCCCGAACAATTTTGACAAATTGCTCCATTTATATTTATGTTCATCGCAACTAAAGGAAGTTATGCACGTGACATTCAATTTTAATATTCAAGTATGATGCTTCAATTTTAGGTTGTGTTTGACGCGACTTATTTGTGTTGAAAATTGTGAAGTGGAAGTGGTTGGTGGGCAGGCCGGGCGGCCTGGGCGGACAGCGTCGGCGGACTAGGCGAACTGGGCGAACTGCTGTTATGCGGCCTGGTGATAGGTCTAGTGGAAGCTGGCTGTTCTTCTGAGCGGGTTGTGCAGTTTAAGTTCGCGGACTGGGCGGCCTGTTATCTGCGGACAGGGCGTTGGCTGATTAGTTTAGCCAAGGAGCGGCCTGAGCGGATAGAGGCTTGCGGACTGGTGCGTTGCTCAGTGACCGTGTTGCAAGCTTGTGCTTACCGGCGGTTTGGGTGCTATCCGCGGGAGGCTGGCGGACTGTCGTGTTCGCGGTGTCTGGTGTTGCGGACTGGCCTTAGAGTTTGGCTGAGGCCTTACCAAGCTCTGGTTGTACAACACTACTATGGAGGTCTATGGCGGACTGGTGTGTGGAGTCCGGCAGGTGGCCGTTGCTTTGGGCAGGTGTGCGAGTAGCTTGCGGACTTCTTCTCCTTGGCGAAGTGTTGGCGGTCTGTGTTGATAAGATGCTTGGCGGACGGAGCTATGTCCGCCATGCTTGCGTTAGGCCCTTGGTGGTTCTGGACTTGGTCACACTCTGTGCCAAGACCAGGGTGACCGCAGTTTCCGCCAAGTCCGCTGTTGACCGGGCGAACTATTGCTAACTCTGCCTTTGGTCGTGGACTCGTGGCTGATGGAGGCTTGAGTCTTGTTCTATGCGGACTGCCTCTAGTTTGTGCGGACAGTCACTGAAGGGGTTACTGTCCTGTAGTGGTTGTAGGCTTTGCGGGCAGATGCCTTGTCCGCATAGCTTGGGCGGACTGATGAGGGTTCGCCGAAGTTGCCTTGATCCTGGCGGGTTGATCCTTGGAACCGGCTAAGTTCTTGCGGACTTAGCGGACGGTGGTTTGCTAGCGTGCGGGCTAGGGCGGTGTCTCTATCTATAGGGCGGTGACCACACTCATCACCTCGCCTATAAATAGGACCCTCCTGGCATATCTACAGTAATTGAGTGAACAGTAAAATGGGTGCTGTGAGGTGCTGCGGTCTCAGTTTTCTGTCCGCGCGGATTGATTCAGAGTTAACTGTTGTTGTGTGCAGGTCGCGCGGGTAGCTTCAAGGAGCCAGGAGTTTGGCTTTGACTTCGGTCAAGTACTTAGAAGTGTGCGGTCTCTGCGGTCTCAACAGGGCGCTCAGCGGCGTCAGTTCTCTGCTTCAACTTTGCCTGTTCCAATAACCTGTCCGCCGGTCTCAGGCGGGGAGGCGGTCTGTTCCTCAGTTCATCAGCAAGAGGCAAATAACGGCGTGTTCGCGCGGCCTCGTGGCTTCGGCGGACTCCGTGTCTATTCGGCAAATTGCAGCATTAGCTCGGCGGCTTCGGCGGACTTGGCGACTTCAGCGGTCTCGGCGGTTTTCGGTGCTGTCCGCCCGGCTTGGTTTTGAACTTTCTGTTATAGCTTATGTACTAGCGAAATCATGTCTCGCTACGTATACCTCGCCTTGTAAAGAAGTGAAATGTATAAAAGATCTGCTTGTGCTTCCATTGTTTGTTGGTGTTGACCTTGTTCCTTAGGTTTCCGCAAGATCAAAGTGTGAACTGGGTAGTGCCGAAGATATTAATTTGGAGTTTGGGCTATCTTGCTAACCACTTTGAGAAAATTGAACATGGTATCAAAGCCATGTTCAGTTGCGTGAGCGGTGGTCAACCAGTGTTGTTACTCTGTGCTTGAGTGGTGATCAACGTATGTTGTTGCTCGGAGCTGCTGAAAGGTGACCAACAGTTGTTGCAATGGAAGGAAGTTATGCAAGAGGTCTTGGCATTGAACTCTTAACGCCGACTAACTTCAAGAAGTGGAAGTCGTGCATGAAGAGTTATCTTCTGGGTGAGGAGCTATGGGAGGTCGTCGGTGGTGACGACAGACAGGAAGTTACTGATGCGTTTGGTACTGCTGAGCAGGTTAGGCTCTGGAGAAAAACAAATGTTAAGGCGGAGTTTATTCTCAAGAGGGCCATGTCACCAGAACTGTTTGATCACATCATTGGATGTGAGTCGGCTGTTGATATTTGGACAACCATTGATGAGTTGTTCAATATGAAGAATGTGGCGCGACTTCAGTTTCTGGAGAATGAGTTGGTTAGAACAACTCAAGGAGATCTTTCCATCTCGAAGTACTTCTTGAAGATGAAGAGCTTGTGTGCTGAGTTGTCAGCACTTGATCCTGATGAGCCTATCTCTGAGGCTAAGATGAAAAGGCACATAATTCGCGGCTTGCGGAAGGAGTATGTTGCCTTTGTAACATCTGTTCCAGGTTGGGCTACTCAGCCATCTCTGTTGGAGCTTGAGAACCTGCTTGCATCACAGGAGAGCTTGGCAAGGTAGATGGCTGGAGTTAATATCAATTAGGAAGGCAGTGAAGCTCTCTTCTCAGGTAAGAAGAAAGGATGGGAAGGGAAGAAGAAGAAGAAGCAGGTCGCTAGTGAGAAGGAGCCTTCAACTTCATATCAGCCGGAGAGGAGCGCTGCTCCAAAGTACTGGAAGAAGAACTTGAAGTGCTACCGGTGTCATCAGCGAGGGCACTTCAAGCGGGACTGCAAGGTCAAACTGCAGCCTGGGCATGTTGCAGGAAAGGAGGAAGCTTGCTCTAGGAGTGAGGAAGCAGAATGGGGCGGAGCTTTCATGACGGGCACTTGTGTCCGTACCTTATCTGCTGAGGACTTCAACAGCGAGTGGATCGTGGACTCCGGGTGTGGTCATCACCTCACCGGAGACAAGTTGAAGTTCTCCTCCATGCAAGCATACTCAGGTAATGAAGCTATTATCATTGCTGATAATACTGTTTATGCAGTAGAGAAAGAGGGGGTTGTGTCTTTGGGTAGTGATCAGGGGCCACTCACATTAAGGAGTGTGTATCACGTACCGGGCATGAAGAAGAACCTCTTCTCTGTGACCAATGCGGTGGACGCTGGGTATCACGTTCTGTTTGGGCCAACAGACGTGAGGTTCCTTCGCAACGTATCAGCGGTTAAGGCTGATGTTGCTCATGTAGGAAGGAGGGTTAAGAACTTGTTTGTTCTTGCAACCAATTCTTATGTTGATCGAATGAGAGCCAACGATAGCGATGCTATCTGGCATGAGACGCTGGGGCATGTAGGTATGGACAAGCTGAAGGCTATGGCTAGTAGAAGTTTGGTGAGGGGTCTGTCTAAGTTATCCTCCATTGGTGACGGGCATGTTTGCGCGGGATGTCAATACGACAATGCACATCGCCTTCCGTTTGATAAATCACAAATAAGGAGCAAGCTACCATTGAAGTGCATTCATGGCGACTTGATGGGACCAACGGTCACTGCCAGCCTTGGTGGAAGCAGATACATGCTTGTCCTGGTTGATGACTACTCGAGGTATACTTGGGTTTACTTCTTGAAGGAGAAGTCAGAAGCCTTCCGTTTGTTTGTGGAGTTCAAGGAGTTGGTGGAAGGCCAGCTTGGCTTGCGGATCAAGAAACTTAAAACTGACAACGGTGGTGAGTTTATCTCCTTCGAGTTTTCTAACTTCTGCAGGAAGCATGGGATCCAATGAGAGCTTACTTGTGCTCACACTCCACAACAAAATGGAGTAGCGGAGTGGAAGATCTGTCATTTGACAGAGACTTGCAAATGCTGGCTTCATGCGAAAGACATTCCAAGGTCCTTTTGGGCGGAGGGGATGTCTTGTGCTTCTTATGTCATCAACCGGATGCCGCTCAGCCCGATCAACATGAAGACTCCTTTTGAGTTGTTGCTGAAGGAGAAGCCGAGTGTGGGACACCTTAGGGTGTTCAGTTCAACTTGCTAGGTGCATGTCCCGGATGCTTCACGGACTAAGCTGGATGCAAAGGCAAGGAAGATTATCTTTGTTGGCTACGATGAGCGGAAGAAGGGATGGAAATATATGGATCCTGCGACGAAGAAGTTCGTTGTGTCAAGAGACGTTGTCTTTGACGAGCTGACGTCGTATGGAGGTGGCTCAGTTGAGCTAATCGGAAGTAGCAAGGTTGATGAAGAACCGATGGTGGTGGATGAAGGCCTGGAAGAGGAGCTTGTTGTTTCACCAGCAACTCCTGTTGCTTTTAACTCCGAGGTTGAGCCTTCTGGCTCAGGAAGCAGGGTAGCACTGCTCAAAGCTTGCCCCAAGTAGGAGTTGAGCCCGAAGAAGCAACGGAAGCAGTAAGCAAGGAGCCGACCCTTCGGAGATCGAAGAGGGTTATTAAGCCACCGGCTCGGTACTGTGATGGGAATGCAGTGAGCTTTGTCTCCTGCTTCTTTGCAGGTCCTCTGGATGAGCGAGAGCCTGCAAGCTTCAACGAGTCCACTGGAGTTAAGGAGTGGGAAGATGCCATGAAGGAGGAGATTGTTGCCCTCAAGAAGAATGAATCCTGGGACTTTGTGCCCAAGATTGATGGCATTACTCCGGTTACTTGCAAGTGGGTATATAAGTTGAAGAAGAAGGTTGATGAGATCATTGATAGGTTCAAAGCTCGCCTGGTTGCTCGAGGATTCTCACAACAGTATGGAGAAGACTATGAGGAGACATTTAGTCCGGTTGCAAAGATGACTTCAGTTGGAGTGGTGATTGCTTTGGCTGCTAGCAAGGGATGGAGAATGTGACAACTCGATGTGAAGAATGCCTTTCTTTATGGCGAGATTGACAAGGACATTTTCATGGATCAGCCACTTGGTTTTGTTTCTGAAGATCATCCGGACTATGTCTGCAAGCTCAGGAAGGCTCTCTACGGGTTGAAGCAAACTTCTAGAGCTTGGTATGGGAAGATAGCAGGGTATTTGCAATTCTGCGGGTATCTGGCCTCTAACTCGTATTCTAGCTTATTCGTCAAGAAGAAGGGGGAGCTGCAAGTCTTGGTCCTACTGTATGTGGATGACATGATCATCACAGGGAATTCGGAGGGGGAAGTAGCAAGGCTCAGGGCTGAGCTTGCTATACGCTTCGAGATGAAAGACTTGGGAGAGCTTCATCACTTTCTCGGTCTTGAAGTGGAGAGGAAGAAGAGCGTATACTCATTTACCAAAGAGGATATGCAGATCGCATTATGAAGCGGTTCGGCATGGGCGAAGGAAAGAGTTGCTCTACTCCACTGGAACATGGGCTGAAGCTTCGACGAGATGAGGGAAGGATTCTTCATGATCCCTTGGTGTTCAGAGCTCTTGTTGGGAGCTTGATCTACCTGACGATTACAAGGTCAGACATTGCTTACGTTGTTGGCCGAGTAAGTCAGTTTATGGCTGAACCAAGGAAGTCTCATCTAGTGGCGGCAAAGCACATCTTGAAGTATGTCAAGTCAACTTCTGATATGGGACTTCTCTATAGAAGGGACTCGGATTTTGCCTTGCTTGGGTACACGGATTCTAACTATGGCGGTGATTCGGATGATCGAAGGTCGACTTCAGGTTATGTGTTCACTTGCGGTTCAGCTAGCATTTCGTTGTGTAGCAAGAAGCAGGACTCGGTGTCAGTCTCAACTACGGAGGCAGAGTATAAGGCTTCGGCCTTGACAGCTCGGGAAGCCATCAGGTTGAGGAGGCTTATAGAGGATGTTCATGAAGAAGTGCAAGTGCCAACTTTACTCCGGGGTGACAATGAGAGTGCTCTCAAGCTGGTGAACAATCCAGTGTGTCACGCCAGGACCAAGCACATTGAGATCGATCATCACTTCATACGGGAGAAGGTGTTGGAGGGATCTCTGTTAGTCGGGCATGTTCGGAGTGAAGACAATCTTGCTGACATCTTCATGAAGCCACTGTCAAAGGGGCCCTTTGAGCGGTTGCGCAGCTTGCTGAGCTTGATCATCACTTCTCACTTCAAGGGGGGTGTTGAAAATTGTGAAGTGGAAGTGGTTGGTGGGCAGGCCGGGCAGCCTGGGCGGGCATCGTCGGCGGACTAGGCGAACTGGCGGACTGCTATTATGTGGCCTGCTGATAGGTCTAGTGGAAGCTGGTTGTTCTTCTGAGCGGGTTGTGCGGTTTAAGTTCGCGGATTGGGCATCATGTTATCTGCGGACAGGGCGTTGGCTGATTGGTTTAGCCAAGGAGCGGCCTGAGCGGATAGAGGCTTGCGGACTGGTGCGTTGCTCAGTGACTGTATTGCAAGCTTGTGCTTACCGGCGGTTTGGGTGCTATCCGCGGGAGGCTGGCGGACTGTCGTGTTCGTGGTGTCCGTTGTTGCGGACTGACCTTAGAGTTTGGCTGAGGCCTTACCAAGCTCTGGTTGTACAACACTGCTGTGGAGGTCTATGGCGGACTGGTGTGTGGAGTCCGGCAGGTGGCCGTTGCTTGGGCAGGTGTGCGAGTAGCTTGCAGACTGCTTCTCCTTGGCGAAGTGTTGGCAGTCTGTGTTGCTAAGATGCTTGGCGGACGGAGCTATGTCCGCCATGCTCGTGTTAGGCCCTTGGTGGTTCTGGACTTGGTCACACTCTGTGCCAAGACCAGGTTGTCCGCAGTTTCCGCCAAGTCCGCTGTTGACCGGGAGAACTGTTGCTAACTCTGCCTTTGGTCGTGGACTCGTGGCGGATGGAGGCTTGAGTCTTGTTCTATGCGGACTGCCTCTAGTTTGTGCAGACAGTCACTGAAGGGGTTGCTGTCCTGCAGTGGTTGTAGGCTTTGCGGGCTGATGCCGTGTCCGCATAGCTTGGGCGAACTGATGAGGGTTCGCCAAAGTTGCCTTGCTCTTGGCGGGTTGATACTTGGAACCGGCTAAGTTCTTGCGGACTTAGCGGACGGTGGTTTTGCTAGCGCGCGGGCTAGGGCGGTGTCTCTATCTCTAGGGCGGTGACCACACTCCTCACCTCGCCTATAAATAGGACTCTCCTGACACATCTATAGTAACTGAGTGAACAGTAAGTTGAGTGCGGTGAGGTGTTGCGGTCTCAGTTTTCTGTCCGCGCGGATTGATTCAGAGTTAACTGTTGCTGTGTGCAGGTTGCGCGGGTTGCTTCAAGGAGCCAGGAGTTTGACTTTGACTTCGGTCAAGTACTTGGAAGTGTGTGGTCTCTGCGGTCTCAGCAGGGAGCTCAGCGGCGTCAGTTCTCTGCTTCAACTTTACATGTTCCAATAACTTGTCCGCCGGTCTCAGGCGGGTAGGCGGTCTGTTCCTCAGTTCATCAGCAGGAGGCGAATAACGGCGTGTCCGCGCGGCCTCGCGGCTTCGTCGGACTCCGTGTCTATTCGGCGAATTGCAGCATTAGCTCGGGCGGCTTCGGCGGACTTGGCGACTTTGGCGGTTTGGGCGGTTTCCGGTGCTGTCCGCCCGGCTTGGTTTTGAACTTTTTGTTATAGATTGTGTACTAGCGAAATCATGTCTCGCTACGTATACCTCGCCTTGTAAAGAAGTGAAATGTATAAAAGATCTGCTTGTGCTTTCATTGTTTGTTGGTGTTAACATTATTCCTTGGGTTTCCGCAAGATCAAAGTTGTGAACTGGGTAGTGCCGAAGATATTAATTTGGAGTTTGGGCTATCTTGCTGACAACTTTGAGAAAATTCAACAATTTGCACCGGTGAGGTTGGACAAAAATGTCATTTTCACATCAAAATCTTATGCCCCAAACTAGTTTTTTTTGTAACGGCAGTAATATTTGTCATACCAAACATACAATGACAATTTTGTCCAACCTCACTGGAGCAAATAAGCTGCGATAAGTAACGTCAAATGCAGCCAAAACTTATCTCTATTTTGTATATACAGTTTCTTGAATTTATAGAAATCATTTCATTGTTTTTGCAAGCTTATGCCATGAACTCTTTTGACAGATTACACCTTTGCTATCAACACCCTAATATGATTTGTTATAATTTAAATGACACGTGTGCACTTGATATTTGATTTTAAATGCTTTGTTCAATTTTTTTATAATTATTTTGATCTGCAATTAATATTCTCGATTTGCCAACCGTCTTCATATAAGACGATTGTTTAAATTCAAATTAATTAAGAATTGCATATTTTATTTATACACAATTTAAATTTGATAATTCCTTAAATTCAACACATATTTAATTAAAAATTCCTTTTAAAACTGCATCTTTAGCAAAGGAGATTTTCCTTTTTTTGGAAAATTAATAATTTTCTTAGGTATTGATGCTAGTTGATCTTTATTTGTCTTGTCTTGAAGCACCCCTTGAATTATAGGATCATTCTCTATCTCACTTACCACCTGCACTGCTTCCCTTGCAACTTGTAGAATATGACCCGAGTCATTCTCCCCCTCTCTGGGTGACTCCCTTTGAACTGGAACTGTAGAAATTTGAACCATTTGGTCATCAGTTGCTTTTATTATCAAAACTTCTTTAACTTCTTTACTTGGGGCCTCAATCTCTTCTAAAGGTTCCATGATCTGGACTTTCTCAGACATCTTCCCCTTCTGAACCTCATGAGCTAGTGAGGTTAAGAAAGATCTGGTGACAGCAGTGGAAGTCAGCTTAGCTTGCACTCCCTTCACAGACTCTTTGACTCTATCAAGCTGAGTCTCCATGTGTTTAAAGGAAGTTGTGTAGTGTGAGGCATGTTCATCCATAAGGCCAATGAGGGAGGCAGTGACTTGTTGTATTGCTTGAAGAATAATGTTATCAAGGTGTGTGGCAGGAATGGAAGAAGCAACAGATGCACTTGTTCTGGCTGGAGAAGAAGGTAGTGTTGTCACTTACTGTATTGCAGGTGATTCATTTGGTAATGTAATGGGAGTCGGAGAGTGAAGAATGGTGTCTTCTTGTGGCATTGCTTTCTGGAGATCAGTTTGAGGAGATAATGGAGGGGACTCTTTCTTAGTTCCAGGTTTGATGATTTGCCTATTTCTTTTTGAAAAGAGAGCAATTGACAGTCTCCTCCTTGGAGGTATATTCAATCTCTTTTATTTGCATAATGTAGGATAGTGATGCTTGAGAATCTGATTCATAAAAGTTATGTATGCATCGTCCTTGATACTATACTTATGGCCTATGATATGCAAAAAACATTTGCTCCAGTCAATTTTCTTCCCTAGCACCACGACCCCCATCAAATACAACTGAGCTTTGTGGATGACATCATGTGCTGAGATTTGACAACATCCTTTATCTCTGCATTTGAGAGCTTTATACACCTTCTCCAGAAGGAAGTTCAAAAGTCATCTGTATCATTTCTACAGTAATCTGGACATCGGACCCAGTTATGTGGACATTAGACCCAATTATTTGGACATCGGACTGCATCAGGTCACATAAATAAAGCATTGCTTCTGTTGTTCGTGCACCCAAATTTTCATCTCCTATCACTTGGGATTGAGGGTGATCCCTAATGATAGTCCTCTTTGGATCTATTCTTGCTTCCTCAAGTGTAGGAATTATCTCTTCATGTTCTTCATTCAGATCATGTTCTCTCGTAGTTTCCTATTCAACAGTTCGCTCTTGAGTCTGAACTGGACTTGTTGTTTAACTCGTGATTGTTTCAGAAGGATCTTCATCATCAAAGTTAGCTTCAACAAATTCCAGCTAATAATGGTGCTTTTCAAATGATCCTTTGGCATTCTCCTCAATATTCAATTTCTCCAACTCAGCAACCGGAGGAACCTGTTCCTGCAAAATGCTCTTGGTAGAAGTTTCTTTCCCCTTGGAAAATGAATGAATTTCATTAAAGACTACATGCATGACTCTTTTATTTTGAGAGTCCTTTTATTGTAGCACCTATATGCCTTGTTAGATGATGAATACCCTAGAAATATGTCATCATCAGCCTTTTTGTCAAATTTGGCAAGACAACTTTTTCCATTATTGAGAATATAGCAAGTGCAATAAAATATCCTAAAGTATGAAATTATACATGGCTTCCCTTTCAGTAACTCATAAGGTGTTTTCAACTTAGTTTTGTGGACAAGACTCTATTCAGAATATAGTTGACTGTATTGACTATTTCAGCCCAGAAGGACTTAAGCAAATTTAACTCAACCAATAATGTCCTTCCTAATCCATTAGAGCTCTTTTTTCCTTTCAGCTATCCCTTTTTGTTGAGAAGTTTTAGGAGCTGAAAAACTTTGCCTTATTTCTTAATCCCCATAGAGTCTACAGATTAAATGGTTTTCAAACTTTATATCATGGTCACTTATAATCATAGATACTTGAGTGTTGAATTCAGATTGAACCTATTTAATGAATCTTGAGAGAATCCAAAAGCTGTCAGACTTAGTTTTTAGAAAGAACAACAACACCCAACTGAATCTAGAAAAATCATCCACAATGACTAAGGTGTAGGACTTTACTCCTAAGCTCTGAGTGGTGAGTGGACAAAACAAGTTCATATGCAATAAATATAATATTCTAAGAGAATCATTTTTACCAATTGTTTTGAATGATAATTTAGTTTGTTTACCCAGCTGACATGCTCTACAAGGATTTAGTTTTCTATACTTACCTTTTGGTAAACCCCTAATCAAATTATCTTTTTCAAACTTGGCTATGGTCTTATGATTAAGGTGATCAAGTCTCCTATATCAAAGCTCATTTTTGTATACATCAACATCGAATAGACAGATTTCTCGATCTATCATTTGAATTGAAGTCAACCACATATCATTTTCCTTTTTAGAATCAGATATCATAATTACATTTGTTCTAGTATTGACAATTTAACATGAGTTGTGGGTGAAAACAACTTTATATTCACCATCATATAGCTGATTAATGTTAATTAGATTATGTTGAAGGCCTTCAACATAAGCTACATTAGAGATGGTGATATCTGCAATTTTGATCACACCATAGCCTTTGGTCTGGGCATAACTAGAATCACCAGAAATTACCTTGGGACCATTTTTGGTTTTATAATTTCCCAACAATCCTTTATTTCTAGTCATGTGTCTGGAGCATCCACTGTCCAAGTTCCACAGCTGGTTTGTGGAAGGATAGTCTTTTACATGCACAAAAAACTAAACATTAGTTGAGACCCAGATTACTTTGGACCCATTGCTTCTTTTTTCATTATATGGGGTGATGAAAGTATAAGGTCTTTCATGATACCCCATAGGATAAAAGAGTGTTGCTCTGTTAAACCAACAACTTTTAGCATCATGATCTCTTCTCAAATAATTAATACATTCAAGTTGAGAAAGATGATAATCGAAAAACATTTTAGAACTATGATCTGGGGAGATGTTTCGACTGGCACCCGACGCAACTTTCTGGTTACGTCGATTTGTTGTTGACGCATAATAGAGGTTGCGTTGATATGAAGTCGACGCATGCTCCCAACTAGCAGATCTTTTATATTTTGGGGATTTATTTCTTATGAATTTCTCTCCTAGGATGTCATTATCTTTAGATACACTTACTTTATTAAATACAGTGATCTTTTCAGGGTCATCATCTGAGATTACAATAGGTTGCTTGTCCTTAGCCTTAATGAAGGATAAATGATTCCTCCATACAGGTGCGCTAGAAGATTTTCATGTGCATGTAGGGTTAGCTCACAGCCACAGGTGATTAAGTCTTTTTATTAGATTTTTAGTAATGTTCCTAAGTTGTTGACTCCTTCCATTTAAGGAGTCCTCAAAGGCTTTTTCCTTTGTTAGCTCATCTTTTAAATGTATGTTCTCTTTAATTAATTGTATTATTTGTTGTTTAAGCTTCTATACTTCTATTTTAAGAAGTTTGTCTTGCTGAATTTGTTCATCATCATATGAACACATCTTTCTTAATTTAATTTCTTTTCTGAGATGTTTTATTTTTTTTCTGCTTCTAATTGATCTAAAAAATATTTGAAACATTCCTTAAATTCATCAGATGAAAAATCAAGATTATCAAAGTAACATACCTGATCTTCTTCATCCTCTGAATAAGCTTCCAAAGCCATCAGGCATGCTTCTTCAGCAGCAACCTTATCTTCACTCTCTGATGAGGAACTTGACTTTGAACCAGAGTCACTCCAGGTTTCTGTAATGAAACCGCTTTATATATACTGAAATTCTATACTAGTGAGAGCCATGATGATATTATGTAGCAATTCTTCTATACAATTTATTATGGACCTTATCAGTCAGATGCCACTCATGCTTATGTCTTTTGCATGTATTAATGTTATTTACATATGTTTGTTGAAAATCATTCTTGGTTTATCATGCTTTATTTTGTAAAATCACAATTGAAAATTAGTCAAATTTATTAAGCTAAATTGGGGGAGATTGTTGGGAAAAACCCTTATGAAAACTTAATAAATTATATTAAAAGTGATTTTACATCCCATTTTTATTCATGTTGTATAGTGAGGGTAATTTGATCATAAGTGTCCTAAGAAGTTAGTAGAGTCAAGGGCATGAGCTACGCATACTTGAGTTATGGAAGAAAATCAAGAAAAGTCAACATGCGTCGACTAGAAGTTGACGCAACATCGACTTGATGTCGACATTACTACGACTGGAACTCAGAGAAATTAAGATGCCCAAGTCGACGCCACTTCAAGATAGAGTCGACTCATATGTCGATAGGATATCGACGTAACTTCGATAACAGAGTTATTTTATTCTGACGCAAGAAGTCAACGTAACTATTACATGAAGTCGACGTAGCGTCGAGTAAAGTTCAGAAGTGAAATTTCAGAGAATTGATTCAGGCTTAATTCAAGGGGAAATTTTATGGAATTAATTTAAATAATTCTAACCGTTGGAAGAAGGTCTAAAACAAATAATTCTCTATCAGATTCAGAGAATAATTTATAGAAAAACTTTAAAGAAGATGTCGAGATTTATTGAAGCAATTTTGGAAGAATATATCATCATTAATTTCATCTGAAGATATTATTTCAAGAAAGTGACAATTCAAAATGATTCAAAGATGGTATAATTAAAGAAGAAAATGAAAATGGAGAGATAGAGAAAAAGAACAGAAACACGCAGAGCCGACTACTGTTCTTCATCTTCATCTTCTCTATATTCAATCTTCTCTATTAGTGCTTCAACAAACATTTCAAGAGAATAATCAAAGAAGATTACTGGATCCAAGGCTAATAACTCATGTAAGTTTTCTTCTAACAAGCGGTTCATCATATTGAAGGATCAAATGCACTTAGTGTCTAACTGTCCTCAGATTATTGTTGAGAGACTCATCCTAAAGTTTTTCTTCACCACTTTCTTTCTCAATCCTCTTCTTACTTCTCTTGTACTAATTGAGTAAAAAGTTTTTAGAATCCCTCTTCAAAGGATACAGGTTGTGATTCTGAGAGACTTCTTGCCAAAAGGCTCAGTTAGTTGCGGTTAAAGATCTCTTTATCAAAAGATCTGATTGTTGGTTTTAAGAGACTCTTTATCAAAAGACTCAGACACTGAGATAGTGTATTCCTGCCAAGATGGTAGAAGAGTGGATACACCCAGATTTTGGGAAACTATTATATCTTTGATGTCATATGTGATTGTGTTTTCATGTGTTTACTTTTGTTGTGATGTGTTTACTTTTACTGTGATAAATTTATGGTCAGCAGTTTGTGTGTGCGAATTCTGAGATAACTGAAATTAATTAAAATCAATTTTTAAATCTCTATTCACTCTCCTCCCCTCTAAAAAATTCTCAGAAGATTTATTCAACTGCTCACACTTTCACAATGCAATATTTTCTTTATGATTAATCATGATTTGCAGAAGCTATTTGCTTGTGAATAACTAGCGTCCCTCCATTCAAAGGAAAACCTAGTATGCTTGTATGCTTTTAATTACTAAGTCCTCCTTATTTTAGGTTCTTAACTTTATGCTTTTGTTTTCTATTTGCATTTTACCGTTAGATCACTCCCAACATGCATACATCATCTTAGGGTCAGACATGATTAAATTCCTGACACCACAACTAGGGTTTGCATTATTAGTTGTTACTTTAGCATCCCAACTATATGTCAGATATGATATTAGAGCTCATGGTTTGGGCAATGTTTATCCTACGTAATGGCAGGTCATATAGAATGTCTATGTCTAATCTCAATGTCACTAATGATCGGGAGACTAATTCGAATGCAGACGTGTCACCTGCAAATTTTCAAAAGTTTATCTTAAATTGCTTTGATCAACTAAACGCCAACTTCGATGAACTAAGTCATGAGCAGTGTTGTAGATGTCAGCCGACATGTCCAACCTATCAGCCAACATAAAGATTTTAGGTAGAAAACGTCACGACATCGATATTTTAAGCCAAAAATATCATTTTTAAAAATATCCCCCGATATTTCAGTCTTATCTGATATATCGAGCGATATCTCGCAGCCGATATATCTGCGAGAGTATCAGAAAAAAATCATTTATTTTAAGTGTCTGAGCGGTAATATTTGGTTTCACGCATCTCTCTGAGCCTAGATTTGATGTCATTCTTGTCTTACTCTCATTTGATGTTATTTATGTCATTTATTGTTGCCAACATCTTTTTTTGGACAATTTAAAAAAATGCATTATGTATATATATATATATGTTTATTGTGTAATTTATAAACATTCATTATGTGTGAAATTATACATATCTACAAAAATGTGAGTATATATGAATAAGTTTATTTAAATATTAAACCAGACATTGTAAAATATCCTTGATATATCCCCCGCAATCTGATATCCGACATTTCAAACTCAAACTGACTTGAACCTGACATCTGCAACCTTGGGCATGAGGTAACTACAATGAACAATAGGATAGAAACACTAGAGACCCCAAGAGGCTTAGGTCAGACCAACTCTCATCAGAGAGAGGCCCCTACACACCAAGATGATCACCTTGAAAAGGCATGTCGCGCTCCTCCCACTCCTGATCGAGCACCGTGATAGAGATCTTCCCTCTCAGAACCTCAGCCCTTCCATACGAAGAGGCCCTAAGCATGTCAATGATCATCATTTGGGGCCCATCCCAGATCGACCCCTCGGCCCAAACGAGGAGTTCCAACGTTCCAGAGAGATCGTGCTCCCCTCCGCCATAATTTGACTACGGTCAATATGATTATTATGACGACTATCCAGAGCCTCACAGAGAAGGACACTCTGCCGAGGACAACATCGCCCTTGACATTCATATTGATTCCCCATTCTTCGACGGTCAGGTGGAATTAAAGGATTTTAGGGATTGACTTCTAGATATGGTGGAATATTACTTTGACTGGTATGAGATGACAAATAAGTATGATGTCTGGTTTTCCAAGATGAAGCTTCATTGGCAAGTTAATATTTATTGGACGGATTTATAGAGGTCATTGTAGAGAGGGATATTACCCCTAGTCGAATAGGCTGATATGAATTTGAGATTGAAGGTGAAATATCTATCTACTTATTATAGAAACTAGCTTTTGAATCAGCATGGCAGAGGACCCCTCTCTATGGCGGAGTATGTCATTCTTTGACAAGCTTGTTGTGAGCAACATCAGAAAGGAGATCATTGTGACCACGTCCCGCTTTCAGGTCGATCTTAAATATGATATTTGTAGAAATTGCTTCCCTGCCGCTTAGAAATGTTTGATAAGTACTTCAGCTCACCCTAGAAAACGAGTAGTATCAGCATTCCTCGGGTCTGAAGCAGATCACCCCACGACCAGATAGTTCGGCCTTCAGGAGGCCAACCCAAATAGTGATTGCACTACTGCATCAATTTGTGCCCTTGTGGACAAGAAGGGAAAGGGATCATTCCATGAGCCCTTAATCCCGGGTAAATTTAGTTGTTTAGATGTGGTAGAGGCCACATGGTGGCAAATTATAGCACAAGGAATCTCCTTATAAAAGAGGAAGTTGAAACGAGTATAGAATTAGAGGAGACGCCTGAGGAGAGGTTATAATTGTCGTTGAGGACGATTAGGTGACCAATGCTAGAAGATTGCTAGAGACGGGAGTTATTGGCAATAGAGTGTCGCACAAGGAATCTGCTTTATAAAGGAGGAGGTTGAGTCAGGTGCTGAATTAGAGGAGACACCTGAGGAGTAGGTTATAACCGTTATTGAGGATGGTTGGGAGACCGATGCTGAAAGTTTGTTAGAGACAGGAATTATTAAACGCCTCATGCACAAATAGTTAAAATAATAATATAAAGTACTGTAAAACCTAAATTGTTTTTTTAGATTAATATTGCGTGCACACCTAAAATAGTTGCGTGCATATTCGAGCACACCAAAAAATTTATTTGCAACCCATCTTCATATATGCACACCAAACTTGAAATACAGAGAGTTCAAAATGACGATCTTCGGGTCTAACAGAGGCATGAAGTGGAAACTCGTTGCGGCTTGACAATAGTAAAGAGAAACTAAAAGCAGAAGGGGTGCAAGATCCACAAAATTACGTGAAATTCTTAAATATATTTGCAATAATGCATATCAAAGATTGTAATAACTCTAGGAAGTTGAATGTTGTATTGTAGTCCTAGACTTGGCTTAATCTTAAAACACTCCTGGTTGATGTATGTTCACGACCCCCTGGTGGTGGACTACAAGAGCTATGTCCCGTCGCGATCCTAGGTCGGACTTGAGGTGAATATAATCCTGATTGCCGCATGTCTACGGGCCTCAGGTAAGGTGGACTATAGGCAGTGACGGGCCTGGGATTTTCGTCAAACCCGGACAGCAAGTAAAAGATTAAGACATTTGATAACTTGTTAATTAAAAAATTAAAAAATATCATAGTTTATAATTTACTATTTAATGTCAATGGCAGAGGTTTGAACCCTTATCACCCACTTAGAGGTAGGAGAGAAAAAAAACAAAAACTTTGATTATATCATATCTTGCAAAGAGAAAACTCTGAGTGCCCCATCAAACACTAGAAATTTAACTGGAAGGAATCACAGTCACACAAGGAAAAAAAATTCTACAAAGTCACTACAGCAAAATAGAACCAAAAATTAAGAAAATAAATAAATAAAAAGAACAGACGGGGGGGGGGGGGGGGAGGATTGTATGAAGATTCAGAAAATAAAAAAGAGGAACTTGTGCAGACTGCTGAAATGGAGATGGCCCCGTCCATCTAAAATCAGAAAAATGAGAAGACGAAGAAGAGAAGACGAACAGCTAGTTGTGCGAGGAAGACGACCATATAGATCTGAAATCAGAAATTTGAAAAGAGAGGAAAAGGAGGAGTTACCTCATGCATGTGCCAACGATGGAGATGGAGGACACGATTTCAGGAATTAGGGATTAGTAATTTTTACGGGCAGGTAGCTGTACAACCGTATTCGTCAAGGATGGGTCCTACCACGGCCAAGTAAGCAGAAGTCAAGACAAGAGTCAACATCAGCGCACAAGATCGTAGAAGGCCTCGACGAGCATGGTGAGCTCCCCACGCATACTCGCTAAGTAGGCGACTAGGCAAGATACTCGTCCAGCCCGTGCGAGTTCCTCCGGAAGTAGCCTAATCGCCAGGGGGTGGGGTATAAATATGACCCCCCCCCCCCCCCGCCCTCCTTGGATTTGCCTATAAATAGGACCCCATGGGTACGAGGCGAGGCACTTGAAATCTCTGCAGGATACTCGCGAGCTTCATTTTCAAGGTACTAGCCGAGTCGTTGGATTTCATTTCCTTAGAGATCAAGTCGCGACCTTGCGACTTCGTCATCAGGTAGTCTCCCTCGTACCCAGTTCGACCATCTTTGGTTGAGAAGGGGTTGATCCTTTTGAGCATCCGGGTACGTGGTGGGACCTTCCTGCCGCAACATCTGGGGTTCTGTTCGACTTGATTCTTCATCCTAGTCATCCTAGCAGTCTGATCTAACATCTAAGCCGGTAACCTTAGGCGGCTTTGGTCCGAATCCGATGTTGGGAATTTTCCTAACTTCAACAATAGTGTTCCTCCTTTGGGAGTTGGTGAGATCCAAGCAGCCCAGCTTTAAATCCAACATCAGCCGTCAGTCGAATTAAAAAAAAAACAAGCATTGCACTTTTTTTAAAGGTCCATCAGACGGCTCCTGCGCTACCCGTGGTCCTTCCTTTGGGAGTGGGTAGCGCAGGAAATATTTTTTGGGAATTAGGGAGGAAGGACACGGCTCCAGGAAAAATTAGCTCTTTTAACTGACATTTAGATGCCTTTTTACAAGTAGGAAAACAGATTTTTTTCACTAGACTAGTAAATGGACAGCTAGGCTTTAATTTCTTTTCCAAAAATCTAACCCGGCACTTGCCTGGATGTGCCTCCACTTCGGTCTGCCCCTAACTGTAGGAGAGCTGAATGTTTTGTATTATATGACTTCATCTCGGTAAAGTTTTTTGGAGGGTCTTTCCATTCTGACTCCAAAATGGCCAATAACACTTGGAAAGACACGAGCATATGTGGGGTTGGCAACCAATGTGCAAGAGGGGGAGTTGATCTCAGGTATCAATACAAAGAATTAGACTTTGAGGCCAGCACACTTGGATGTTGGCTATTCACACGATTATATGACCGCTATGGGGGGGGCGTTGGGGAGGGGAGGGGGCGTTGGGGGAGGGGAGGGGGAGTAGGGGAAGAGTATATCATCCTCGACGAGCCTTTGGAGGAGAATCTCCCAATTTCTAAGACGTCATCATGCTATGGAGAATAGACAATCAACGCGCTTGGATTTAGACTAATGTCACCAACAGGTAAGTCAATGTCTCACATAATCCGGAGGTGTCTGCTTATTGTCAATTTTACGAGTGAAAGAATAAGACAACAAACATTGCAAAACATTTTTCGAGAATAAATAAATCAAATCAGTCCCAAATGATGTATGAGATACATATTATAAAGGAGTTACCTTGGATGTCTTGGAGGTGAGGTTTCATAGATAATACCTTTTTAGGATGTCACTGTTCCATATGTTTTTGAGATCTTCACCTTCGTATGTTGATAGACAATAACATCTGCCTTGGAGTGCTTGCCGAATTAAGAACGACCTTTCCTAACTGGGGTTGTGTTTGTCGATAACATCTATCTTATTTGGGATTTGATCTCCCTTTTGGAATTGCTTGATTTAGACATATTTGTCAAAATGTTTCACCAATCTTAATTTGATTTCTTACTATATGATCACGACGAGATCACTAAGTTCTTTAGCAAAGTCTAAAGGAATATTTTGTGCTTCTCATTCACCAACTGTAATTTTTCTTCCCCTACTGGCACGAAGACTCCTTACTTTAAACTCCACGTGAATGAGCACTTCAGGTCCATATGACAATTTGATGGGGTTTCCCCTATGACCAAGTTGGGAGTGGTTCTCAAATCCCAATGGACAAAAAGAAACTAATCATCTCAGTTTCTCTTCAGATTTCTACCTTCTTTAAACAATTTTGGATCAACTTATTTTCCGCTTCAATTTGCCCGCTTCTCCGAGGGTGGTGAACAAAGGTGAAAAATAAGCTAGTTCCTATCCGTTCATAGAACTACAGTAGTCTAAGACTTGCGAATTATGGATCGTTGTTGGTAATGATAGAAGGAGACACTTTATACCTACATGAAAATTTTCCAAAATGTAGTTCTTCACTATTTGAGTCATTTCCTTGTCCTCAATCCACATCGAAAAGTGATCGATCATGCTCCAGATAAACTTCCACTGTTTGCTAGCTTGGGAGAAAGACCGAAGTATATCCATTACTTCGATTGCGAAATAGTGAGGGGTTGCGATAGTCCTAAGTTGTTGCATCTGTTGCAACTAAAATTGTGCATAGAATTAGCTTTTGGGGCATCTTCGAGCGAACACCTCTACATCTTTACAGATAGTTCACCAAAAGTAGCCCTACTGTATCCTTTTCTCCATTATGCGACTCCTGAAGTGACTTCTGCAATCCCCCGAATGAATCTTTTCCAATAGTCGTGGTACCTCCTCTTACTTGCGCACATTACCAATGGACCATAAAGGGATTTTAGTAAATAGTAGGCTGAATTGATTCAAAATTGCCTTTTTTTCTTCCAATGTCTCTTTGTGCTTCCCAGTAGTCCAAAATTTCACAAATTGGTCTATACATGAAGGCCTCTAAAGAGTTTCAATTAGTTCATCTTTGACAGATGGCATGAAGAATTATGTCAAAGTTCCTCCTATCTTTGGATCGCACCCAACAAGTACATCAACTGCACTATTTTCATTTTTTGGTACTTGCTAAACACTGAAAGATTAGAATGACCCAATCAACCCCTTCACCTTCGTGAGATACGACTATATAGTTGTTTCTCAAACCTCTAACACTCCTCGAATTTAGGAGGCGATTACTAGAGAGTTGGTGTGGCCTAAATGCCTTGCACTTCTAGCTGCTTTGCCACCAACAACCGATCAAAGCCTCATAGTCAGCATGGTTATTGGTTGTTGGATTGGCTCTACTCAAAGTATTCTACATGTCTCTATCGAGTTTGGAATAACTATATATAGTACCTCCAGCGTAGAGCCAAGCCCTAGAGCGACACGAACCCAATAACCCGTTCCGAGTCGGACCTGACACGAGCGTACATAAAACCCAATATTTCTAACATTGGTGACATTGAAATACAATTTCACTGCTTGGCATTGATGCTCCATGAACAAACATGTCCATCATAGTGGTGACATTGTATCTCTTTCTGAAGCCGCTGTGAAGTTAGCTAAAAAGTCAGCTACTACTTGTGCTTTAATCGTCATACCATGGATATAAACTAAGTCAAACTCCCCAAATTTCACCAATCATTTCACCAGACTGCCTGAATACTCCGTCTTTCCAGATGTTGAACAGTTGATGATATGTTATTACCATAATAGTATGGGATTGGAATAAAATCTATGTTTTTTGGACGAGATGGCCAAGACGTAAGTCCACTTCTTTAGGCTTCATTTGTTTTAGCGGTGACGGGTCGATCCGGCGGGTGGAAACAGAGAGTTCAAACCTGAGTGGGGAGGTGGCTGCTCCAAACGGAGCTTTTGGGGGCGTTTCTCAAGGCGGGCGGGTGGAAATGGAGCAAACGCCACCGGAGGTTCATTTGTTTACCCTCCTTCCGGCGGCGTTTGCCCAAAACGAAGTTGCGAAACGCCCAGACAAATAGAGCCTTAGTATTGAGTAAATGGCTTTTACACTCTTTATAACTTGTCTAACGCAATAAATTAACATTTGTGTAGTGCTGGAGCAAAAAAATCTCGCCATGTCGAAAAAATAGCGCTGGAGCGAAAAAATCACGCCCGGAAGACAAAATCGGCCTGGACGAATAAAACACATTCGAGAGAAAAATAATCGTGCACTGGCGAAAAATCTACACTCGGGCGAAAAAAACGCACCCAGGAGAAAAACACCGTGCCCGGACGAAAAAATCGGGCCCATGCAAAAATTTCGCGTCCGAGAGAAAAAATCGCCCGGACGAAAAAATTGTTCCCGGGCAAAAAATCGCCCCGGACAAAAAAATCGGCTCGTGCAAAAAAAACGCGCACAGGCGAAAAAAAATCTTCCACGGGTAAAAAAACGCACTCGGGTGAAAAACCCCGCACTTGGGCGAAAATGCCAGCACGAGCAAAAAATTCTTGCCTCAGCGAAAAATTCGCGTCCGGGCGTAAAATTTGCATCCGGGTGAAAAATTCGCTCCCAGGCAAAAAAATATGCTCCGGCAAAAAAATTACGCCCGCGAAAAAAACGCGGCTGAACAAAAAAATTAAGTTGAAGATTTTTTTAAGAGAGGCGTTTTTGTGATGAGAAAGTGCTTTTCGAAAAGGTTAAAAATAGGTGTCAGATGACTTTTTCAAAAAATGAGAAAATGATGTTTTTTGTTGTAGCTTTTCTCACCGGTAGACAATTCACATAATTTTTTCAACTGTGTTAGCATTTTCCTTTGAACGGAAATGAGCGATAGTACAAAGGACCCATTTGTTTAACTAGTCGTTTTCACAATATACAATTTAGCAGAAGGGCTCATTGGTTTAACCTATTATTTACATAATCAAGAAAGCCATTGCATGATAGTGATTCCCGATTGTGGCTGATAGTAGGGCATATCGATATAATTGATCACCTCCACATGTTTCAGTTCTTCATGAGGGTTGTTGGGAGTTGCCCGATTTTTCTTCGGTCCTGAGAATCAGATCGTCTTAGCTTTGAGTCAAATCAGGCAGACGAACAGTCAAAAGAAAACCAATCAACAATGAAAAAAATACATTTGTATCGTGAAAAATCCGAAAAATGTGAAAAACCAAGTGGTCGGATCCGTGTCGGGCCGAAATATACTATTTAGCTTTGTTTACAAGTATTTGGAGTTCCTTAGAGGGTGACAAATCATCTCTTTGTTACAAGGTTTGAGTACAAAGAAAGTGAAAAAGAGACCAAGTCCATGAAGCTTAGAGGGGAGCGTCCATGAGAGCATTCCTCTGGCTCGTTGAAGCATCTAAGTGAGCATTGAGCGTTGCGCGGACTAAAGAGGGAGCAAAGTAAATTCCGAGCAGAGGAACGATCCAAGTCCCACGTTCTCGTCGGAAAACATCAACGCTCTCTTTAGTCTCTGGAGTTACTTGTTTTTAAATGAAGATCTGGGGGCCTTTTTATAACTTTTCTGGAGGGTCGTGCTGGTAATTGTGCCGAGTTAAGTCTTGAGTTGGCGAATGACGTTGCTCAATCCTTTGCGGTCACCTAGATCACCAATTTTCATGAAATGATGAACATACCCTCTGGTGGTTCGCGCTGCCCGGGCAGGTTGCTCAGTGGCAGGGGTGGCCGATGGAGGCCGGAGGTGCCGGCGGCGGCGGCCGCCGCGCGCACTCACTGTGCATGCATGCGCTCTCTAGCGCGCGTGCAAGGGCCACACGCAAGGGATGGTTGCACGCGCACGTGTATGCTATCTGCACGTGCGCATGTGCACTGTCTGCGCGCACGTGCATGCTGTTCTCGTGCGCGCTTGGTTCCGCTCTCTCTTCAGGGTGTCTTTGAACCCCTTTGAGTGGGCGCGACTTCAAGTGCGTGGCGTGCTTGGTTGGGTTGGTTTGCCTTCATGTCCTTTGTCGAAATCTTCCCGGTTTGACTCGAAAATTCTTAGAGGGAACCCCATCAAATGTGATGTTTGGTGTTTATCTTGCTGATGTGTTAGAGACATATAATGTGATTGGTGTGGGGATGGATTCATTTTGTCGCACGACTTGCATGCATATTGCATAGTAGACACCTTTCTTTACTTGTTAAGCACCTAAAGAACATGATTGATGTTGCATGCATATTGCGTAGTAGACACCTTTTGGTTGTAGGGTTTGTCTCGAATGCATGAGCTCACTAGCGCTAAATGTCAAAAAAGGCAAAGTTGCATGAAACATCGTTTACTTCTGTTTTATTCATGTATCAAGTCTGCGTGCCCTGTATTATATGTAAACATTTGATAATGTTTTGTAATGATCATAAGAGCACACTCTTTGGATGTTTTATGTTTTAGCCGTGAACACCATTGAATTTTATTATGTTTTAGCTTCCACTCTATGTTAGAACTCTTAGACTGTTAACATTGCTTCTTTTTATCATTTTTTAATATATATCATGCCCACATCCTTTAACTCCAAGAGAACAATTATTCACTACACTGATATTAATATATTTTGTAGTAGACTTTAAAGTAGATATCGAGGCAGACAAGCCTTAGGACTTACGAAGTTATGATCATAATGAACACTAACTAGGATTGTAACCAAACAAGTCAACATATTTTGTCTTTCTAAAGACTAACAATTATAAGCATGGCTTCCCTTAGCTAGAGGCTAGAGGGTTGGAAGTTAAAAAAAATACTAATGCTCCAACAAGAGTAAAGAGGAAAGGTCACCTCTCCATTGGAAAAGAAATGACAGAAAGGTGACGACTATGAATATAATAATAAAAAAACACAAATAATCGATGGGGGCACCTACACGGCTACACCGTCGACAAAATTTTACTTTGAAACTCTTGTGGAGAGGCGAAATAGGATCGAAGGTAAGCGAAAAGGCAAAACCATTGACTGCAAAGGTGGATAGGAGCGCTCGATATTTAGGCTAGCAACATCACAACATAGAGAAAATAAAAGTTGAACGGACCACAAATCATGTTTTGATAGTGTTGTTTTTGAAGTAATGTTCATCAACATAGTCCCTCCAAACACTTGTAAAGCTATGTTTGTTTGAGTATTTGAATTTAATTTTGGTGGTCAGAAATATCATTGAAAAAAGTTGTGTTTATTAAACCTTCATCTTCTATAAGGAAAATTTGTGTTTGATAAACCTCTGTTACCTATCAGAGAAATTTGTGTTTGAAAAAGACAACACCAAAGTTTCGGTGCATTGTGAAAGGTCAAATATTTCATTTTATGCTCTATTTATCACTGAGTGAAGCTCCATTTTCTATTAAAATTGTCCATACCACCCAAACAAACTGGAAAAATAATTTGGTGTGTATTACACACGTATTTTAATTCGTGTGTGGTGCAAATTCAGCCGTATGATTCGTGATTTTAACGACTGAGATCATTCGCTAAAAAATACGATCGTATTTTCTAATACGACCGTATTTGAAAAATGATCATACACCGTTGAAATAATGATCCTGCGATTATATTTTCTTCCGCATGTACGTAAAATGAACCAAATTTTTTCTCAACAAACGGAGCCTGCCAATAGCTCGGATGGGAAATGAAACTCCCATCCTTTGATGAAAAACAAAACGCAAAATAGAGTTTGAAATATCAAAAATCTGAAAAACATGTCAAAAATAAAATAGAAAATCAAATAGAATCAATTTTCTGTCCTAAGGCATGGCGAACAAAAACAAATAAATTAAAAGGAATTTTTTTGGGTGTGTGCAATACACCTTAGATTTTAATGTGCGACCCTCATTTCCGACATATATCGCCAACATGAATTTTCACGCATGATTGATCTAAAATACGTTTACTTTTCAATACAATCATATTACAAAAATACGACCATATTTTCGCAAACAATATACATCATTGAAATCACCGATCATACGACTATATTTGCTTAGGCACTTTGATCTATTCTGAATACACTCGTACCTAAATATCTCGCCAAAGAGACCCTATAATTGTTGAAATCAGGATCCTCTCCATTTCAAGAGGATTCATTTTAGGGTTCCATTATTTCATCATTTTATATATTTTTTTAATTAAAAAAAAGAATCATTAGATACATTGTTTTGTCCATTAGGGCTATATTTGGTTCGGCAGTGGCGGGTGTTGAAATCAAAAATTTGGTCTCTATGGAGTTCGGGGTCCCTAGAAAGGGGTGACCTCACACTTACTGCACCCGGAGGAACGTCACGGACCAAAGATCAAGAAACTAGAAACAGACCCTCGGCTCTAGCGTGGAGGTCCCACCTCACACCCGGAAGGCTGCCTGAGCACTTCCCCTCCCTAGCCAATGCTAGAGCTAGGGTGCCTTGGAGGAGCTCTCTCTACTCTACCAAGAAGAAGCTAAGGGAGGAGAAAGCAAGGAAAAGTCCCTCCCCAAAGGCACTCAAGGGGGTCTATTTATAGTTTTCTGGGAATGGTCTGCAAATAACCAACCTTTCATTGCTCTGAAATTACTGAAATGCCCCCAAATTGGCCTGCCAACAGCCAAATCCCGTTATTCTAAACAGCTAAATGCAGTCCTCCAGGGGCAACCCCTCGAGTCGGGCGAGCAGGCGGCAAGGGGCGAGCTCAGCGGCCTGGACTGGGTGAGCTCGGCGACCTGGGGCTGGGTGAGCTCGGCTGACTGGGTGAGCTCGGCAGACTGGGTGAGCTCGGCGGGCTGGGTGAGCTCGGCAGCCTGGGGCTGGGTGAGCTCGGCGGCCTGGGGTGAGCTCGGCGGACTGGATGAGCTCGGCAGACTGGGTGAGCTCGGCGGGCTGGGTGAGCTCGGCAGACTGGGTGAGCTCGTCGGACTGGGTGAGCTCGGCGGCCTGGACTGGGTGAGCTCGGCGACCTGGGGCTGGGTGAGCTCGACGGACTGGGTGAGCTCGGCGGACTGGGTGAGCTCGGCGGGCTGGGTGAGCTCGGCGGGCTGGGTGAGCTCGGCGGCCTGGGTGAGCTCGGCAGCCTGGGGCTGGGTGAGCTCGGCGGCCTGGGTGAGCTCGGCGGCCTGGGTGAGCTCGGCGGACTGGGCGAGCTCGGTAGACTGGGTGAGCTCGGCGGACTGGGTGAGCTCGGCGGGCTGGGGGAGCTCGGCAGACTGGGTGAGCTCGGCGGACTGGCGAGCTCGGTAGCCTGGGGATGGGTGAGCTCGGCGGCCTGGGTGAGCTCGGTGGCCTAGGTGAGCTCGGCGGACTGGGCGAGCTCGGCAGACTGGGTGAGCTCGGCGGACTGGGTGAGCTCGGCAGCTTGGGGCTGGGTGAGCTCGGCGGCCTGGGTGAGCTCGGCGGCCTGGGTGAGCTCGGCGGCCTGGGTGAGCTCGGCGGACTGGGTGAGCTCGGCAGACTGGGTGAGCTCGACGGGCTGGGTGAGCTCGGCAACCTGGGTGAGCTCGGCGGACTGGGTGAGCTCGGCAGCCTGGGGCTGGGTGAGCTCGGCGGCCTGGGTGAGCTCGGCGGCCTGGGTGAGCTCGGCGGACTGGGCGAGCTCGGCGGACTGGGTGAGCTCGGCAGACTGGGTGAGCTCGGCAGCCTGGGTGAGCTCGGCGGACTGGGTGAGCTCGGCAGACTGGGTGAGCTCGGCGGGCTGGGTGAGCTCGGCAGCCTGGGGCTGGGTGAGCTCGGCGGCCTGGGGTGAGCTCGGCGGACTGGGTGAGCTCGGCAGACTGGGTGAGCTCGGCGGCCTGGGGGGCTTGACCGACTTCTCAAGAGTGCCTTGGGGGGGGAGAAATATTTTCTCCCCCTACTAGTATGTTCTACATGTTCACCCAAAATTGGCCCTAGGAGTGCAAAATTCCCAAAAAGCTTAAAAACGTGCATGCCTTGTTTATGGTCCACTCTTCGCGAATACGGGGTTGTACACAATCCCCGCTCTTTTCGAGGTTGGCACAAGTTCGGAAAGAAACATCCAACCCAACGTATTCACGGAGTGACCTTGAGCCGAAAAGTACCTAGCCCCTCCCAGGAGAGTCAACCTGTCAAGCTAGCTAATGGGAGCCTGGGTGACAGGACGGCCTCGGGGTAAAAAACACTTAGCTTCCGGCTCACATGGCCTGGGTGACTTGGCCTCCACGAGAGATCAACCTGCCCTGCCAGCTAGTGAGAGCCTGGCAGTGGAATTCATCTCGGAGCTAAAAGGACTTAGCCTCCACGAGAGATCAACCTGCCCTGCCAGCTAGCAAGAGCCTGACAGCGGAATCCATCTCGGAGCTAAAAGGACTTAGCTTCCACGAGAGATCAACCTGCCCTGCCAGCTAGTGAGAGCCTGGCAGCGGAATCCATCTCGGAGCTAGAAGGACTTAGCCTCCACGAGAGATCAACCTGCTCTGCCAGCTAGTGAGAGTCTGGCAGCGGAATCCATCTCGGAGCTAAAAGGACTTAGCCTCCACGAGAGATCAACCTGCCCTGCCAGCTAGTGAGAGCCTGACAGCGGAATCCATCTCGGAGCTAAAAGGACTTAGCCTCCACGAGAGATCAACCTGCCCTGCCAGCTAGTGAGAGCCTGGCAGCGGAATCCATCTCGGAGCTAAAAGGACTTAGCCTCCACGAGAGATCAACCTGCCCTGCCAGCTAGTGAGAGTCTGGCAGCGGAATCCATCTCTGAGCTAAAAGGACTTAGCCTCCACGAGAGATCAACCTGCCCTGCCATCTAGTGAGAGTCTGGCAGCGGAATCCATCTCGGAGCTAAAAGGACTTAGCATCTACGAGAGATCAACCTGCCCTGCCAGCTAGTGAGAGCCTGACAGCGGAATCCATCTCGGAGCTAAAAGGACTTAGCCTCCACGAGAGATCAACCTGCCCTGCCAGCTAGTGAGAGCATGACAGCGGAATCCATCTCGGAGCTAAAAGGACTTAGCCTCCACGAGAGATCAACCTGCCCTGCCAGCTGGTGAGAGTCTGGCAGCGGAATTCATCTCGGAGTGAGACCTTTCATGGACCATAAATATTTTTCGGTGGTTTCTACCATTAATCATAGCAGATACAACGCAAGTTAAGTTCATTACAAAGAGATGATTCACTTCTCTCTTACCTCCCTCTTCCCCCGTGAATCATCCGATCCTTCCCCGGGTGCCCACATCAACCCTGTCTTCACATCTCTCCTCTGCTGCCTCGAGTCGGACTTCTTCAATCCGCACCGGTCTTGCGCTTGTTGAGGCTGATGAGGTTGCGGTGCTGGAGCTCTTGTCCTTCTCAACTCCAGAAATTCGGGGCAAGTAGATGTTGCGTGACCTTCCTCCTGGTGGAACTCACAGTAGGGTAACTATACTCTGACTCTTCTCCTTCCCGTGCGGTTCCTCCTCTCCCTTCGACCAATTTCCATCGCTTGCTGTGGCGGGGGTAGGAGTTGCCTAGGGGCTTGCCTTTGGAAGTTGAACCTCCCTCGGCCTTCATTAAAATCCCCCCCACCTTGGTTGTGACCTTTTCCTGGACCCTGAATGGGTCCTCCCTGCTGCCTCCAACCTGGTTCTGGACCCTCCTGTCCCTGGAACCCCTGAGCTCTCTGCTCCTCTCTCCTTCTTCCTTCCTGATGTCTTGCGCCTCCTTGCTCCTTCGACTCCGCCTCTATTAGCCTTGCCAACTTTTTGACAAATGACGGGTTGGCCGCCTCCATGGCTATCTCCTCTGCCGCCATTTCCATCAGCTCTTCGAAGGAAAGGGAGGCCTTCCGGGTCAAGCTCATCTTGAAGAAGCCCTCCTTCAGCCCAACGGTGAAGGCCATCTGGAGAGCATACCCGGGCATCTCTTGGACCTCCAAGATCTCTTCTTGGAACCTGTCAACGTAGCGGGCCAGCGACTCCTCGACCCCCTGCCTTATCAGGAAGATGGACTCAGGACTCCTCTTCCTCTTCTTGGAGGTGGAGAAGCGAAAGCTGGAAGCTCCGACTCAAGTCCTCGAACCCGTAGATCGACCTTGGAGGGAGTTGATGGAACCAGTCCCTTGCCTTCTCCTTCAACGTGATCGCAAAGAGGCGACACTTGAAGGCATCTGTCATCGGCCTGATGGAGACCGCATCCTCGAACCATTGCAGGTGCTGGACGGGATCATCCTTCCCGGAATAGTAAGCCATGTCTGGCTCTCTGAACCCTTCGAGAACGGGAGCTGAGATGATCAACTCGCTGAAGGGTGACCCCCTAAGGGGTGGTCTCGCCACTTCTACTCGCGCGACATGCTCGCCTGGGAGGTTGGTACTCGCCGGGCTGGAAAACAGCTCCCGGCCGGTGAGGTATCGCTCGACCCCATCTCCCATCCTCTCCTTCCCTGGCCTTCTTCCTGGTGCACTTCCTTCTCCCCCCGCTGGGGTCATCTCTCCTAGACCCCTGGGAGTCGGCTCGTCGAGAGGGGGAGCTAACTCCTGGGGGGTCGGGGTGGAGCTTCAACCCTGAGGAGCAATGCTGTGCAGCATCTCCATGATGCCTTAGATGGAGGTCATGAACTCTTGCCTCCCCACAATGGGTCCTGAGCTGGGGAGCTCGCCGAGATCATCATTACCTCCTTGACCTCCTGTCATGACACTCCCGAGATCTTCTGTGCTGATCACTCTCCACGCTCACCGCACCAAAATGTTAAAACCAAAAATTTGGTCTCTATGGAGTTCAGGGTCCCTAGAAAGGGGTGACCTCACACCTACTGCACCCGGAGGAACGTCACAGACCAAAGATCAAGAAGCTAGAAACAGACCCTCGGCTCTAGCGTGGAGGTCCCACCTCACACCCGGAAGGCTGCCTGAGCACTTCCTCTCCCTAGCCAATGCTCGAGCTAGGGTGCCTTGGAGGAGCTCTCTCTACTCTACCAAGAAGAAGCTAAGGGAGGAGGAAGCAAGGAAAAGTCCCTCCCTAAAGGCACCCAAGGGGGTCTATTTATAATTTTCTGGGAATGGTCTGCAAATAACCAACCTCCATTGCTCTGAAATTACTGAAATGCCCCCAAATTGGCCTGCCAACAGCCAAATCCCGCTATTCTAAACAGCTAAATGCAGTCCTCCAGGGGCAGCCCCTCGAGCCGGGCGAGCAGGCGGCAAGGGGCGAGCTCGGCGGCCTGGACTGGGTGAGCTCGGCGACCTGGGGCTGGGTGAGCTCGGCGGACTGGGTGAGCTTGGCAGACTGGGTGAGCTCGGCGGGCTGGGTGAGCTCGGCAGCCTGGGGCTGGGTGAGCTCGGCGGCCTGGGGTGAGCTCGGCGGACTGGATGAGCTCGGCAGACTGGGTGAGCTCGGCGGGCTGGGTGAGCTCGGCAGACTGGGTGAGCTCGTCGGACTGGGTGAGCTCGGCGGCCTGGACTGGGTGAGCTCGGCGACCTGGGGCTGGGTGAGCTCGACGGACTGGGTGTGCTCGGCGGACTGGGTGAGCTCGGCGGGCTGGGTGAGCTCGGCGGGCTGGGTGAGCTCGGCAGACTGGGTGAGCTCGGCGGACTGGGTGAGCTCGGCAGCCTGGGGCTGGGTGAGCTCGGCGGACTGGGCGAGCTCGGCAGACTGGGTGAGCTCGGCGGACTGGGTGAGCTCGGCGGGCTGGGTGAGCTCGGCAGACTGGGTGAGCTCGGCGGACTGGGTGAGCTCGGCAGCCTGGGGCTGGGTGAGCTCGGCGGCCTGGGTGAGCTCGGCGGCCTGGGTGAGCTCGGCGGACTGGGCGAGCTCGGCAGACTGGGTGAGCTCGGCGGACTGGGTGAGCTCGGCAGCATGGGGCTGGGTGAGCTCGGCGGCCTGGGGAGCTCGGCGGCCTGGGTGAGCTCGGCGGACTGGGCGAGCTCGGCAGACTGGGTGAGCTCGGCGGACTGGGTGAGCTCGGCAGCCTGGGGCTGGGTGAGCTCGGCGGCCTGGGTGAGCTCGGCGGCCTGGGTGAGCTCGACGGACTGGGTGAGCTCGGCAGACTGGGTGAGCTCGGCGTGCTGGGGGAGCTCGGCAGCCTGGGTGAGCTCGGCGGACTGGGGGAGCTCGGCAGCCTGGGGCTGGGTGAGCTCGGCGGCCTGGGCGAGCTCGGCAGACTAGGCGAGCTCGGCAGACTGGGTGAGCTCGGCGGGCTGGGTGAGCTCGGCAGCCTGGGGGAGCTCGGCGGGCTGGGGAGCTTGGCAGCCTGGGTGAGCTCGGCGGACTGGGTGAGCTCGGCAGACTGGGTGAGCTCGGCGGGCTGGGTGAGCTCGGCAGCCTGGGTGAGCTCGGCGGGCTGGGTGAGCTCGGCAGCCTGGGTGAGCTCGGCGGGCTGGGTGAGCTCGGCGGGCTGGGTGAGCTCGCCGACTGGGTGAGCTCGGCGGGCTGGGTGAGCTCGGCGGGCTGGGTGAGCTCGGCAGACTGGGTGAGCTCGGCGGGCTGGGTGAGCTCGACAGCCTGGGGCTGGGTGAGCTCGGCGGCCTGGGGTGAGCTCGGCGGACTGGGTGAGCTCGACAGACTGGGTGAGCTCGGCGGCCTGGGGGGCTTGACCGACTTCTCAAGAGTGCCTTGGGGGGGAGAAATATTTTCTCCCCCTACTAGTATGTTCTACATGTTCACCCAAAATTGGCCCATAGGAGTGCAAAATTCCCAAAAAGCTTAAAAACGTGCATGCCTTGTTTATGGTCCACTCTTCGCGAATACGGGGTTGTACAGCGGGAGCATCCGGTGGGTCAAAACGCCACTTTGAAATCAAAGGTGGAAAGGTGAGAGTCGAAATGGAACAGATCCGTGCCGTTTCCTTCTTAGGCTCTGTTTGGCGCGGCGTTTTTACAGCAGCGTGCCGCTGGTTTTAAAAACGCCGCGCCAAACAATAAAAACGGGCGGAGCAGTGGGAGAAGCCACCGCTTCCAAATCGCAGAAAAATGACGATCCAGAGTCGTGAAAATTTTTCACGACTCCAGAATCGCAAGCTGCGATTCGCGGGAACTCTCTTCCTCTTTTTTGTTTCGCGGGAACTAAAATCCGATCGGTGCAAACCAACCTCCCCCTCTTCTCCGTTTCTCGTGATTTTAGGTTTCGCTGGTTTCGCCGGTTACGCCCGACGCCCCCTCCGACTGCGCAGTGGTCCTCTCTGCACTCTCCGGCGGTCGTCCTCTCTGCACTCTCCGACGGTCACCGACAGGCTTCTCACCTCCGTCCAAGGCCTTACGGTCCGCCCCTTCGTTATCCTGGACCGTGCAGCCCTCCCTTCTTGCACGCTGGCTGTTCCAGGCTCTGGAGATGCCAAAAATCAATTTTAGCTGCAGGAAGTCTGTGCCGCACCCAAAAATTGGATTCAGCAGCCCCACTTCTTACCCAACAAGCAGTGAAAAATTTCTCACAACTCCAGAATCTAGCATTTCAGAAGCTGGTCTTCCAAACAATTTTTCAGATTTTGCCACCACTCTGCAAAACAATAGATTATTACACCACTGTTTTCCACCACTATTTCTCTGCAGCTGAGCGAAACACAACATTACTGCGGCCAGCGGCCGTTTGTTTCCGGTTCCAAATAGCTGAACCATCTCCAAATAGACTTTCCGCATCCTAAAATTCCTAATTGTTGAGGTTCAGCCCAATTTACTGCCCCGCGCAGAGACGGCCACCATTTCTGTTTTCTCTCTCGGAGGAGCAACAGCGAGATCAGAGGAGACCTTGAGTATTAATTCTTCTCTCCACCCCCGTCCTCGATGGTAAGAAGATCATCCTCACTTCTTCAGTATTTCTTTCTCATGATATTTCGATAGCTTTCATACCGTTCTTGGATCTGCGAGTTTTTAGGGTTTATCAGATCTATTTTGTTCGCAGGCGCCGAAACCCGTGACAAGCCCAGTTCCCATTGCCTGGTATCCATCCCTATCTGCCCTGATGCTTTCGATCGGCCTTATGCTCACAGCTTCCTTCTTCATGTAAGTCATTCAGTGCGATCTCACATTTTCTACTCTCAAATTGTTTTGATGGAACCGTGTTCTTCCAACGTACACTTCTGTTCTTTTACTTTTGAATTTCGTCATTGGGTTTGTGATGCTGAAGGTGTCTGTTTAACAAATAAGATACAGGTATAGGTTTATTGATTTATTCCTATTCAAATTTGCATTGCCTTGATTATTTCTCTATTGAAAACTGTACATGCTGTTTGGTTGAAGCTGTACTGCGAGATATATTTATATATTCTGTATCGTGCTCTTGTATTAGAGATAATGCAAGTTAGAAAGATGCTATGGTAGAGACTGCCTTACCCTGGTAAGTGACTTACATTGGTATCAAGGCATAAGATTGATCTATATGTCACTAACAAGAGGTTATGTGTTCTCAATGACTGGGATTTCACAAAGGGTTAGGCTGAAGATATGTGGAGATTTGGTACAATCAGCATGGTTTTTTTCGTAGAGGGTACTATGCTTCCATCAACCCAAGAAAATTTGCCTATCAAGGGAATAAACAAAAGTTGGTTACAACCTTGTCTGAATAGGATTCTCAAGTTCATTTGGGGGAAATTACAACTATCAGTCAATGGTGTTAGATTTTGGCGGCAGAGAGAGAGAGAGCAGTTAACCATAGGATACACAAGGAGACCACTTATTAGAGGAGATAAGTTAGCAAAATCACAAGTAATTTTACTTATGTCCATTTCCCTTGTTGATGTTGCTTGACGTTCTTCTCGATTCTTGTTATTGAATCCTTGTTGGTATCCTTTTGATCCTCTCTTGGAGCTCTCGGTTTTGGAATTAAGGATTAAGAGAGGGATTTCTTTTGGAAAGAGGGAACGAGGGGAGAAAGATGGAGTGAACAGTTTAGGATATATGTGTCAGTAATTGATCATTTCTCTCTTTGGAAAAAATGTTTTTAATCATTTTGTATGGATGTACACTTATAGCACCGAGCGATAAGCAAACCTAGAAAAATAAATTAGAAAAGTAAGTGCTTAGATAACTTGTGATAAAAAGTCCATCCCATTATTATCATCTAAGATAGGCTATTGAATTTGTTACAAATCCTTATCCCGATGCCTATCACATTTATTTAATGAAAGCAAATTAATTCCTTGATAAATGAGAAGAAATGAAAATTATTACAAATCTTTCACCAAGTGGATAACCCTCCTTGTGTTTGAGAGTGAGAATTATAAATTTTATTTTATTTCCTTTGAATTCCCCCTCTTACGGTGACTGACCCTCCTTTTAGGAAATTATGTTTTAAATTTTGGATAGCCTTCTTTTCTCCTCCTTTGACTTTGCCAACATGAAAGGGGTGTTTATGGTGTTTCTCTCTCCTTTACATGGTGCCCCTTTTTTCAGCGCACATTCTTTTTGTTACTTTGTCGTCTTAGAATTAATGAAAGGAGTTTCCGGAAGATTCCAAAACTTTGATTTGGGAACTTCTCGATTCCTGTAGAATGTCTTGAAAATCTTGTAGTTGTAGGTGATGAAAATTGGATCGATCTTTGACCTTTGAGATCCTCTTATATTAGTTTTTCTTTTGTTTTACTATTTTCTCTTGCAAATTGTTACGCCGCCATACGCTTCGCGGGACGACAGTACGCTCGTAGGCGCAAGGAGTTGACAAGCAGCGACGGGGTTCAACCCCCTCTCAGTGAACCGGCCGGCCGGGGCTGAACCAACGGGTTCAACCCCTTTTGGAGGGGCCGACCGGCCCCTCCTTAATACCCGGGCTACTCTCTTGAGAGGATTATGCAAACTCATTTCAAGGTAACACTCTCTATCTCTCAAACCCTAATTCTCTAATTTCCTCCCTAGATATCCCTCTATCCCCCTTTTCCTTCCTATCATTTGGTATCAGAGACTCCTTTCTCCACCATGGTGACGACACAAACACAAGAAGAAAACGGCCGCTTGGAAACCCTCAAAGAAAATCTGATGGGGTTAACGGATTCGGTGGCCGCCATCGAGGAAAACATGAAAACATCTACGCAAAGGCTAGAAGAGCGGATCGAGTCCCGGATGGAGGAGATCATGACGTTATTGACGCAAAATCTGAAGGGGAAAGCTGTGATTGAAGAGAATCCGGGCGGATATACAACCACACGGATGGATCCGCACAGGATCGGCCCCAACGGGGCCCCGATCTGTGCGGGAAGAGGCGCGGGGTTCGCCGCGGGCTCGGGATCGACCCCGAGCAACGGATCGGGCACGGGGGGCTCCGGCACGGGCGGAACAGCAGCCGGAGGAGCCGACGCTTGCGGCTTGGGCCCCGGATGGGTCGGCGCAGGCGGGATCGGGCCGCACGGGGCCGACACAGGCGTGAGTGGCCCTAGCGGGCACGGAGCAGCGGGCTGGGGGTCCGGCGGGTTTCCTACGGCTGGTTTCGGCAGTGATGGGGGTGGCTCCGGTGGATTTGGACCCAGAGGCGGCGGATGGCCGTTTCCCCAATATGGCACGGGGGAGGGTTTGTTGCCTCCTCCGGCGAGAGGCGGCAGGCCATGGGGTGGAGCTCCTGCAACGGAACCGTTCCGTCCGACTTTTCCCGGCATGCCTTTTGAAACCGGGGAACCTAGAAGACCAGCGAAGTATGGACATGAGGCGGGGTGGCGTGGACAAGCCGGACACCGGCCATACATGCCGCCAAAATTGACGCGGATGAACTTTCCCAAGTTTAATGGCGGAGATGCCCTGAAGTGGCTGCAAAAGGCAGAACTGTTCTTCAACTATCAGGAGATCCCAGAGGGGCAATGAGTGCAGTTGACCTCTTTTCATTTAGAGGATGATGCGTTCCAATGGGTGCAGTGGTTCCTGAGAGGCAAGGACTACGTGCCTTGGACCGACTTTGTGGATGGATTCACCGCTTGTTTTAGACCTCTCGAGTACGAAGACTTTGAAGCGCTCTTACAGAAGCTGCATCAGAAGGGGACGGTGATGGAGTACCTAACCGTGTTTGAAAAGCTGGCTAACCGAGTGCACTGGGAGGAGAAAACGCTACTCAGCTATTTTGTATCCGGACTCCAGGATTATTTGCGAGATGAGATCCAGCCATACATGCCCCGCAGCTTAAACCATGTGATCAGCTTAGCGCCGATACAGGAGGAGCGCTATAACCGGCAGCGCCACCGCAGCTCAACCCGTTCTACTACCACGACGCCAGTGGCGAAGAGGGACTCTCAGGGACCGGGCAAGCCGATGTTCACGCGGATGACTTGGGAGGAACTTCAGGCACGGAAGGAAAAGAGATTGTGCTATAATTGCGATGAAAAATTCGCTCCCGGACATAAATGTCAGAAGATACATGTCTTTATGCTACGGGAGGACACAGAGGAAGAGGACACACCCACCTCGGAGTGGGAAGGTGACGTAGATTTGACTGAGTTCGGCATGTCCCTTCAAGCAATGGAGGGATGCAATGCACCACTTATTATGAGGATGGCAGGGCAAGTCCACCAAGAGAAGGTGACTATCCTGGTTGACAGTGGAAATACACACAACTTCATTCATCCGGAAGTGGCGCAGAGGGCGGGGCTCGAGGTTGACCGAGCTGCTGCTTTCCACGTTATGGTGGCGGATGGGAGCAAACTCCGGTGCGAGGGGGCATGAAGGGTGTGGAGCTAAAGATTCAGGGGTACTCGAGACGCACAGACGTCTATCTTCTACCCATCAGAGGGTCGGATATGGTGCTTGGGGTGCAGTGGCTACAACAACTACGGCGGGTGACCTTTGATTGGGAACAGATGACCATGGAGTTCCTCCAACAGGGGAGGCAATATTGCCTGGGGGGCCTCAAATCCTCCCCACTGAAAGAGATATCCCTCTGCAGTCTGCAGCAATTGGGGGAGAAAGACAGCCAGGATGGCGATGATTATGGCTATTATGGAGGCCCCCGAGGCGACTCCGACAGTCCCCGAGCAGATGCAAGCGCTGCTCTCTTAGTATGCTGATATATTCCAGACACCCAGTACACTTCCACCATCGCGGTTCAGGGATCACCAGATTCAGTTGAAGGCCGGTACGGAGCCCATCAATATTTGTCCGTATCGGTATCCGTACAGCCAAAAGGCCGAGATCGAGCGTAGCATTCGAGAAATGCTCACAGCGGGACTCATTCGTCCTAGTACCAGTGCATTTTCGTCTCCCATCATCCTGATTAAGAAGGACGGCTCATGGCGTTTTGTGTGGACTACCGAGGCCTAAATAATTTCACGGTCAAAGACAAGTTTCCGATACCGTTGATTGAAGAATTGCTGGATGAACTACACGGTGCTTCCCGTTTCACCAAACTCGACCTCAGGTCGGGTTACCACCAGATTCGCATGAGGGAAGCGGATGTCCACAAGACCGCTTTCTGCACCTATGACGGGCATTATGAGTTTCTGGTGATACCGTTCGGGCTCACCAACGCCCCCTCCACATTCCAGGCCGTCATGAACGAGATATCCGCCCCCTCCCCCGTCAATCAGTGCTGATATTCTTTGATGATATTCTGATCTACAGTGCCAGCTGGGAGGATCATCTCCGTCATGTGGAGCAGGTTTTCGCCATTCTTCGTCAACATCAACTGTATGCCAAGTAGTCCAAATGCTCTTTCAGACAGGAGGAGGTCGAGTATTTAGGCCATTTGGTGTCGGCCAACGGCGTCAAGGCGGACCCTCACAAGATTGACAACATGTTATCCTGGCCGCGACCTCAGACTATACGCCCCCTGAGGGGATTCTTGGGCCTCACAGGCTATTACCGCCGCTTTGTGAAAGATTACGACAAGATTGCCCGACCTCTCACCCGTTGTTACAGAAAGATGCCTTTGTTTGGCAGGACGAGGCCGAGGCAGCATTCCATGCACTTAAACGGGCCATGACGTCGACACCAGTCCTGGCGCTCCCGGATTTCACTAAGGAGTTTGTGTTGGAGACTGACGCCTCTGGGGTGGGCATTGGCGCAGTGTTGATGCAAGAGGGTCGACCCCTAGCCTTCTATAGCAAGGCACTAGCCCCACGCACGCTGGGGTTGTCCACCTATGAAAAGGAGATGCTGACGATCATCCGCGCGGTGGCTGTGTGACGTTCGTACCTTCTCGGCCGACATTTTACGATTCGCACCGACCATCAAAGCTTGAAGCATTTCTTGGACCAACGGGTTTCTTCCCCACTTCAACAAAAGTGGGTGACCAAACTTCTGGGTTATGATTATGAGATTTCCTACCGGAGCGGCAAAGAAAATGTTGTGGCTGATGCTCTCTCTCGTCTACCCGAGAATACGGTTGCTCACATCTCAGGGCCACTAGTGGACTCATTGGATGAGATACATGAGGAGGTGATGCGAACGCCTGATTTACGGACCATGGTGGGGGCTTTACAGCACGGCGAGACCGTGGCCGTCGGCTATCATCTTCAGAACGACCGCCTCTACCATCATGGCCGCGTGGTTCTCCCTCCAGACTCGGCCTGGAAGACTGTGATGATGCACGAGCTTCATTCATCCCCGACAGGCGGCCACGCAGGAGTGCTCCAAACCCTTCAGCGGGCACGAGCAAATGTCTTTTGGCCCGGCATGCGCCGGGACATACAACAGTTTGTATGGCAGTGTGAGACTTGCCAGCGCCAGAAGTATGAGACGACCTCGCCAGCAGGGCTGTTGGTGCCTCTCGAGATCCCGCAGCAGATTTGGGATACGGTGTCGATGGATTTCATTGACGGGTCGCCCAAATCACAAGGGAAATCAGTCATCTTGGTGGTGGTCAAGGTTATAGATGTCGGATGTCGGGTTCATGTCGGTTTGGGTTTGAAATGTCGTATGTCGGATTGCGGGGGATATATCGGGGATATTTTACAATATCGGATTTTAATATTTAAATAAAGATTACAGTATTTATAAACATATTTTTTGCAAATAAGTAAAAATGTACAGACAAATAACTATAACAATGTATAGACAAATAAGTATTTATAACATTTTCTTAGAAATAATTTTGAAAGATAAAGGAGAAGCACATGTAATTATGTAAAATTGGAGGGGAGTTTTTCTTAGCAAAAGAGAAACAAAAATCACTGCAGATTTACACAAGAAAAGATATTTAGCTATTGAAAGAAAGAAACCTAACTATATCATAAGTAAGAATCTTACAGTAACATAAGTTTAATAAACTTTTAGATCTTATGACTTGATCAGTATAATAACTCCAAATAAAACTTTCAATTGTCGCAGAAACAAGCAGAAAGAAGAAAAAGAAGGGGGCTTACAGTGGAGTGAAGTAGCAGAAACCCTAAAGCCCGACATCGACTCCTCGTGTCCTCGCCTGCAATGCCAATTCGTAGAAAGCCCGGCGTCGTCGTCTACTCCTCGCCTGCGATGCCAATCTGTTGTCTCGTCACCGGAGAAGGAGCTGTCGAGTGTCGACCACTCCGCCAGAGCGACTCTCCAGTAAAATTTAGGGTAAAGCGAGAAATGTCGAATGCGTGAAATGGACTCGTGAAGTGGAAAAATATGGGTCCCGTGAACTTTGTTTTTTTTATATATTAAATATAATAACCAAAATATCGGGTTAGAGATATATCGATATATCGGGATATATCGCCGTTTTTTTACAAAACGATATTTTTGTCAAACAAATCGTTTCGTTGCGGTTTGCACCCAAAACCTTTATGTCGGCCGACATATCGGACATGTCGGCCGATATCTACAACACTGGTGGTGGTGGACAAACTTTCCAAGTACGTCCATTTCCTGGCGTTGAGCCACTCATATACGGCCGAATCTGTTGTCGCCTGTTCGCCCGGGAGATCATCTGCTTGCACGGCCTACCACGAGCCATCATCTTTGACAGGGACCCTACCTTCGTGAGCAATTTTTGGCATGAACTATTCCGACTGCAGGGGACATGTCTACGTTTCAGCACCGCATATCATCCCCAGACGGACGGCCGGACAGAGGTCTTAAATCGGGGGTGGAGACTTACCTCCGTTGTTTTGTTATGGATGAACCTCGGACTTGGCCGAGGTGGTTGCACTGGGCCGAATATTGTTACAACACTTCCTACCGCTCGGCCAGCAGGATGACCCCATTTGAGGTTGTTTACGGCCGTCCTCCCCCTACCTTGAGCAGCTATGAGCCGGGCAGCACGACCATGCCGGCTGTTGATCGGGCCATTCGGGACAGGGATCGCATGTTAGCAACCCTGCGTGAGAACCTTCGCCTCGCCCAGGATCGCATGAAGGTTCAGGCAGACAAGCATCGCAAGGAGAGGGAATTTGCAGTGGGCGATGAGGTGTTTCTCAAGTTACGGCCGTACCACCAGTTGTCCGTCGCTCGCCGTCTGAATCAGAAGTTATCTCCCAGGTATTACGGCCCCTTTCGAATTCTCAACAGGGTGAGGCTGGTGGCATACAAGTTGGCGTTGCCGGCGGGGTCCCGCATTCATCCAACTTTTCATGTATCTTTGCTCAAGCGGAAGGTGGGAGCCAATGTCCAGCCATGTGTTCAACTGCCCGAGACTACCAGTGCGGGCGAGCTTCGCCCTCTTCCGGAGGATATTGTGCTACTCAAGTGGAAACTACGCGGCGCTGAGTACCGGCCGGAGCTCCTGATCAAGTGGAAAAATCTCTCAGCAGCGCACAACTCCTGGATGGATTTGCTGGACTTCAAGGAGCTTTACCCCGACTACCACCTTGTGGACAAGCTGGTTCTTGATGGGGAAGAGAATGTTACGCCGCCATTACGCTTCGTGGGACGACAGTACACTCGTAGGCGCAAGGAGTCGACAAGCAGCGACGGGGCTGAACCATCTGGTTCAGCCCCCTCTCAGTGAACCGGCCGGTCGGGGCTGAACCAACAGGTTCAGCCCCTTTTGGAGGGGCCGGCCAACCCCTCCTTGGGCCGGGTATTTATACCCGGGCTACTCTCTTGGAGGATTATGCAAACTCATTTCAAGGTAACTCTCTCTCTATCTGATGTAGGGGTAGGCTAGTGGTGCTCGGAAGCTAGGACTCTACGTGCACGTGTGAGAGGATATGCGAATGCAATGCTACATGCAATGAAACAGTCGGATAGCAACGACAATTAATTTAAGCAATGAGAATTAACAACACCACGCAGCTAATCAAAATAAAGAAGCAATTAAATAATTTTAGCGATTTGACAACGGCTTCCTCCGCGCGGAGGGCCCAAGCAAGCGGCGGCGATTAATTCCATAAATAAATATTAGCGCAAAAGTACAACAACTACCAAACTATGATCATAGCACAAATATAGATAAACAACCAAGTGCAAATGTCAAATACAAAACACAATACCACGAGATACTCACGATGCAGTGGGCTGATCCGAGGTGGTGGAGAATTTGAGGGACCGGATGCAAAACGGGTGATCGGAGGTGGAACCGGTGGCGAGACGACGGTGACGGTGGCTGCCCTCAGTGGAAAGTTGTGGTAACGGAAGGTAAAACGGCGGATCCGGACACGAATGAGTAGATCCGGGCCGGGGGTGAGTGGATCCGATATTTAGGAGCGGATCCGGGCAAAAATGGAAAGTTTGTGCGGTGAAAACGGATCGGAGGGTGGTAGCACTAGATCAAAAAAGATCTAGGGTTTTCGGGGCGGTGGGAAGTGGATCCACGGAGGGAAGGAGGCTGCGGGATTGGTATAGGGCCGGCGGATGAACAGTGCCGGCGGATGAACAGTGCGGGTGAACAGTAATGACGGGTGAACAGTGCCCGTGAACAGTTTCGGTGAACAGTGCCCGTGAACAGTGATCATGAACAGTAATTGGCGGTGGGGATTGAGATTTGGGGGTTGTAGGGATGCGGATGAGGGTTTCGAGGGGAGAGGGAGAAGACTATGGATGGGTATTACCTTGGGGATGAAGAAAACCACCTAGGAGTCGTCACCTAGGGCTCCACGGCGTCGGCACCGGGGGAAGGATCGCAGGAATCCGAAAATGAATTCTCCAAATTCTGCAATGCCCCCAAATCAGCCCCCTAGCATCCTATTTATAAGAAAACACAAACTAGGACATCCCCATCAACGGCTATGATTGGCCGGTGGGTTAGCCCTTAAAATACATCCAAATAAACTCAAAAAATATAAAGTAATATAGCGTTTTGACTCGCGGCGACGCTCCGGACGCAATCGCGGAGCCCGATCGTCGATCCGGGCACGCCATATATGAAAAGTTGCCAAATCAGCCCTGAACGGGCCCAAAACGTGTCTTCGTCTCTGCTCCGCATCAATCTCCCCGGCTTGAAAGAATTCATCTCCCGATGAATAGGGATCAAAATTCTCTCGCTGCATGCCGGGTAAAACTCGAAGAAGTCCACCTGAGGTCGCCCAAGTGTCGTCGCTGGAAAGTGTCCTCGCCAATCAACTCCCCCTGACCGAAAAGATGTCATCTCCGGTGAATGGAGACGGACGTGCTGAAGTCGAAGTCCATGGGCGAATCGATCAAACTCTGCTGCAAGTACCCAAGAGTCACCAACGTCTGTAGTGGGAATGCACTGGTGGAGTCTGGTCTCCATGAAGCTCTCAACGGTCAACTCACGAGTGGCGGATCCCGGTGCGATCAGTGGTGCCTGCGGTGAAACCAAAGAAGACGAGTCCCCGGGTGGGTGGAGGCCAACAATGGGTGAGGACGTATGAGGATGATATGGTAACGACCGTGGGGGTGGGGGTGGCTGGGCATCTCCACTGCTCGGGTCCACATACTCATGAGGCTCATAGTATGGAGTCAGGTCCTCAACATTAAACACGTGGTGAATTCCCATACTGGCCGGGATGTCAAGCCGGTAGGCGTTGGTCCCAATACGACTAATAATGGAATATGGACCTATTCGCTTCGCGCTTAACTTCTTGGCAGGCCCCGAAGGGAGCCTCTCGGGCGGACTCGCACCATTACCTTCTCGCCTACGTTAAATATCTGCTCTCGCTTTCGCTTATCTGCATGGGCTTTATAATTATCATTGCTTGTTAATATTCGTCGGCGGACCGACTCATGCAAATCATGCAAATGTTGTGCAAATGACTCAGCAGACTCATGCAGGTAATGCAAATGATGCAAAGACAACATGACAGACACAGTACACTCCTTATAGGAAAATCCAATAATTCCTGAGATGTCTCTCAAATGTGGTGGCCTATCAGGAGGTTCTTTCGGTGGAGTATAGACAAACTCATCCTGTGTGTGACGAGCGCTCAGATGACCGTGAGAGACAACTATACTCAAATACGTGCTCGTAAAGAGCCAAATGTGTCTCGGGAAACGTAGCGTATCAGGGGGGTCCCCAGGAGGTGTGTAAGAAAAGTCATCATGAAGGAGACGACCACCTGAATGAAAATCGTGTGCACTGACTCGAAGTCGTGACTCTAAAATATGGTGAGCGTCCCAGACAAGAAAGAACTCATCGGGTGGCTCAGCGGGTGGCGTGTCCCAAAACTCATCCAGAGTGTGAGGCATCATAAGATAGGTCCTCCCAATATGAGTATACTCAAGTGGACTCAAGGTAGGCCCTACATATGTCATGCTCCACTCAAGGTCCCTTTTCATTGGCAAGGTCAGAAATGATAATGAAAGAGGCGTCATACCTGAGTGGCTCACCTGAGTCTCAACCTTACCAAGATGTGGCGGATCATCAGGAGGCTCAACAGGGGGCTCGTCACTAAGGTCAAGGTCCTCCATGTGAGTACCATCGTAAGGGGTCGTGTTCCCTTGAATGAGTGGCATAGTCACTGTGAGATCAACATCAAGCTCTGGGCTCTCGGTCGTGATGTGACTCGGGGCAATGACAACGGGAGAGCAACATAGACCTACACTCAAGAATGGGTCTGTGGGTGTAGTGTCAAGAATTGGGTCTACGGTGCGGGTGTTAACTAACCCGGTACATGACAAAAGAAGAGATGTGGGTGAGAGACACAAGTCACACAATACTGCAGACTCAATAGGTCGCTCAGGCTCACTCTCACTCGGGGTCGCGGGAGACGGGTCAGAGACAAGAGATAGGATCACTCACTGGGATAAGCATCTCGCTGGGGTGAGAGCAATCCGTATCAGGTACCACTTCCGTCGTGGGTAACAAGACAGTGGTAGACGTCATGGTGACCTCAATATGAGGACTCGTACTGCGGAGACCAAGGTGAGGGTCCAACCGACCAGCTCTGGCGGATCTCAAAGACTGTTCGTAGTGAAGGGCAAGCTGATACGTCTGCTCCAGGGACTTCGAGCTATGATAACCCACCTTAGTACGGATGTCAGATCGAAGCCCAGACCGAAATCTGCAAGTGGTCATGGCTGAATCCTCTCGGATATCGCTCCTCACAACTAACTCATCAAAGCAATCCCTGTAATTAACGACAGACATGGATTCTTGCTGAAGGAAAAATAATTGGTCGAGCAAGCGACTCCGATATGATGAAGGCAGGTACCTCTGACACAATGTACGCTTCATGTCCACCCCAACTAGTGATGCGACAAAGACGGTTTCGCTCGCGGGTCCTCTCAACGCTAGCCCAATATGCTCTCGCCTGATCTAAAAGTTTAAGTTTCGCAAACTTAACGCGACGCTCACCGAATAACTCAAAATAATCAAGATAATACTCAATGTCCACAAGCCAATAACTGAAAGACTCGGGACTCGATGAGCCGTCAAAGGAAGGGAAACTATACGAAACTGACTCTCAAGATTTCTCTCAAAGTGACGATCCTCATAATAGTCATCCCTAAGGTAATCGGGTCGAGTCGAAGGATCAACACGATCCGCTCGCGTGTAAGGATATGAACGACGACAATCATCATACTGATCGTCTCTGGCGTGGTGAGGTTGTGTCGGTGGGTCGACACGATCTCGAGAAGTGGTGTGCCGCAGACGATAATAATCATCATGATAACGTGAGGATTTCTCTGAAGTCGCTCTATGAGATTGGGTATAGGCAGACTCAGAATGTCTCAAGAGAGGAGAGGAACGACAACGATAATTAGTCATGGATGAAGCTAAAGACTCTATATGACCTACCACTACAAAGCATGCAAATAGCCTAACCTAGGCTCTGATACCAAATGATGTAGGGGTAGGCTAGTGGTGCTCGGAAGCTAGGACTCTACGTGCACGTGTGAGAGGATATGCGAATGCAATGCTACATGCAATGAAACAGTCGGATAGCAACGACAATTAATTTAAGCAATGAGAATTAACAACACCACGCAGCTAATCAAAATAAAGAAGCAATTAAATAATTTTAGCGATTTGACAACGGCTTCCTCCGCGCGGAGGGCCCAAGCAAGCGGCGGCGATTAATTCCATAAATAAATATTAGCGCAAAAGTACAACAACTACCAAACTATGATCATAGCACAAATATAGATAAACAACCAAGTGCAAATGTCAAATACAAAACACAATACCACGAGATACTCACGATGCAGTGGGCTGATCCGAGGTGGTGGAGAATTTGAGGGACCGGATGCAAAACGGGTGATCGGAGGTGGAACCGGTGGCGAGACGACGGTGACGGTGGCTGCCCTCAGTGGAAAGTTGTGGTAACGGAAGGTAAAACGGCGGATCCGGACACGAATGAGTAGATCCGGGCCGGGGTGAGTGGATCCGATATTTAGGAGCGGATCCGGGCAAAAATGGAAAGTTTGTGCGGTGGAAAACGGATCGGAGGGTGGTAGCACTAGATCAAAAATAGATCTAGGGTTTTCGGGGCGGTGGGAAGTGGATCCACGGAGCGAAGGAGGCTGCGGGATTGGTATAGGGCCGGCGGATGAACAGTGCCGGCGGATGAACAGTGCGGGTGAACAGTAATGACGGGTGAACAGTGCCCGTGAAAAGTTTCGGTGAACAGTGCCCGTGAACAGTGATCATGAACAGTAATTGGCGGTGGGGATTGAGATTTGGGGGTTGTAGGGGATGCGGATGAGGGTTTCGAGGGGAGAGGGAGAAGACTATGGATGGGTATTACCTTGGGGATGAAGAAAACCACCTAGGAGTCGTCACCTAGGGCTCCACGGCGTCGGCACCGGGGAAGGATCGCAGGAATCCGAAAATGAATTCTCCAAATTCTGCAATGCCCCCAAATCAGCCCCCTAGCATCCTATTTATAAGAAAACACAAACTAGGGCATCCCCATCAACGGCTATGATTGGCCGGTGGGTTAGCCCTTAAAATACATCCAAATAAACTCAAAAAATATAAAGTAATATAGCGTTTTGACTCGCGGCGACGCTCCGGACGCAATCGCGGAGCCCGATCGTCGATCCGGGCACGCCATATATGGAAAGTTGCCAAATCAGCCCTGAACGGGCCCAAAACGTGTCATTTCAAGGTAACTCTCTCCGCATCACTATCTCTCAAACCCTAATTCTCTACTTTCCTTCCTAGATATCTCTCTCTCCCCCTTCTCCTTCCTATGACAAATGCTCTGAATCATTCCCGTATGGTGTCATCTTGATTAACTTTGCTCTGTGATGATGGCTCCTTATTATCACCTTAGTTGATAGACCTTGTTCGGTTGTCCTTTTATTACTGGATTATGGAGTCTCCTCCGATGGCGGTTTCCTTTACCCCACTTCTTTGGATGTTAAATTTGTCACCTCCATCACAACATTCTTTTGCACTTGTACTCTCTCAAGCTCTTTAACTTCACTTGTACTGGGGTGTTTATATATTTCATTTTAACTTCCCCGTGAACTTGAACTGCTAGGTATTTACTGTTGTTTCCCTTGAATCCACAGTTGGTACAATTTTGTCTCGTCTATTTTATTATGATTTTTTTTATAAAATTCAAATCTAGTTTATTAAAATAAGGTGTTCCGCAACACCAACAACTAGTATACCTTTTTGGCATGTATTACTTTGTTGTACAAGTTAGATGCAACTCATTCACCCTTGAAAGAAGGTGGGTACCTTTATTGGCTATGATTATTCTTATTTCAAGCTATCTCATCCAAGTCACTTTTTCTTAACATTCAAAGAAATCTTAGGATCCACTGCTTATGATATCTACTCCCTTTTGTTTATGGGAAGATGGTGCTTTTAGGTTGGTCTTTGACTCAGTCAGTGGCCATAATTTGTGTTATTCTAGTAGTTCTCATGTTTCGTATTTTTGTGGCATAACTGTTGTTGTGTTGTTGTAGGCTTTTCAAGAATAATAAAGTTTTGAAGTGTGTCTCTAATATTAGGCGTAATATAGAAACAATCGCTTTTTCTTACAACTCAAATCTATAAAACCTTTTTTACACATTTTTTAAGAGGTGTTTATGGGTCTTACCTTCTCAATGTATATGTATATGAAGGATTCTTGGATTGAAATTACGTGGAGTTTATGTACACTTAGGGTGTGTTTTTTTTGGTTGTTGCTGATAGAAAAGGAGCTATCAGAAATGGAGTTTGAAAAAGCATCTGTCTGTGAAAAGTGGAATTTGCAGTAAAAAACTATTTGTGTAGAACTTTGTTTGTCGAGCTGTTCAAAAAAATAGTGCATATAAATTGTTTGGTAAATACTGAGTTTTGTAAAATATATTTTTCCAAATGCAAAACCATCAACAGTTACACGACATATAAAATAAAATAACAAAAATTTTAATTTATTATAAGATACTACATACAAGGTTGTCAGGGTCAAGATCCTAGATGAGATCGTTTCGAGGTAGGATCGGATTTGATAGTATGGTCGGATCGAGGATCGCTTTACAAAATAAGGATCGTTTTACAAAATAAGGATCGATTTACAAAATCTGGATCATAAGATTGCTTTACAAAATAAAGATCGTGATCTGGATCGTGATCCTGACAACCTAGATACCTTCTCGTTATTTCCCGGTTCCATGCTCACTACTTGCGAACTGCATTCACGAGCTCCAATTTGTAACTGAACTTTAAATCAATAAAATTACGCATGAATAAAGGTTCGAATTGTGTGAAACCTCGATTCGTCTATTTGTGACCTAAAGTAATTGAACTTTCAATCAATAAAATTACGCATGAATAGGTTCGCATTGTGTGAAGCCTCAATTCGTTGTCCATGAGCTTTTCTTACCTAACCATTTGTGACCTAAAGTAACCTCCAACTGGCTATACCCCCGATTATTGCCCAAACCGATCGGTTGTTGGTGGAATCAATCAAGGGAAGATTATAATTACAAAATAAATTAATAGAACGACATCTAAAAAAAAAAATATAAAATTATAAAAAATGCAGTATGAACTTAAAAAAAGACTTATTAGAATATCTGAAAATTACAAATAAATGCATATAAAGCTGACTCCAACTAATAAATACAAGGTCATTGAATATGATGATTTGATGACCAACAAATCCACTTCACAGGGACAAACATCTGGGAGGTGTTAATATGTTTAGTATGATAATTATGTTTGATGTCTGTTAAGCAAATTTCTTTTGTTGTGTATAACAACTATTCATTTCAATTCTTCTCTTTTCTCTATCCACTCATCCATATCAAGCAACAAAAATCAACCGTACAAGTTGGTTCTGCTTTCGTTTCACTAAAAAAGTTACAAGTTCTCAGAATTTTTATGCACTCAACAAAAAAAGAAACAGATACTTCTAATATGGTCATTCAAGATTGCTAACCCATTAAAAGTCAGGATCATAAACCAGCACAACGGAGCCCGATGTCTTCCTCGCTTTGAGGTCGGCATGAGCACGAGCAAACTTGGACAACAGGTAGACGTGGTTGATGCGCTCTTTCAACACTCCGGACGACAACGGGGATCACCTGTGGATTTGAGCAGCTCGTCTCTGGTTGTGGTGTTGTGGAGCAGTCGAGGGAGGTGAGGGAGGCAAAATGAGCCGAAACACCTTCCTTCGAGTTGACGCGCCGTTCAGCACCAATCAAAAAGGAAGAGATGTTTGCGGTTGAAAAATGACCTAACTCCTACTTAATTTAAACACAGAGTTTTACCTAAAATTGATCACCGATGCAGATAGATTAGGAAACAACGTTTTCGGCAAAACGCACCGGTGCCCAACCACTGAAATAAACACACCCTCAATCAAGACTTGTTAAAGAGAGGGCATACTATAGGTAACAAAAGAGTGATTATACCTTTGTAGAAATTATGATTTTGATGTTATCAAGATGATAACCAAGATATTGGTACCACCTTATAGTATTGCTAAGTTATTTTGTGAGAACTTGCATATTTTGACCTAGGGTGCTAGGTGATGGAGAGGAAAAATGCTCACAATTAGCATACACAGAGTTTCCTTTAACCGGAGGGGATATAAGTTGTTTTCAAGTGCTTTATAGTATAAAAGAAAACTATATGAAAAAGCTCAATGTAAAGGCCCACTTCTTTGACCCATTAGAAAATTTCTCTCATGTATCGATTAGTCACACACTATGATTTGGAGTTAAGATTTCACTCCTCCCAACCTATATTTATGTGTGCATGAACTTGTAATTGCTCTCTAAGTGTGAAGTAATAAAATTATCCAGCTTCATATTTAGTTTTTCTACATAGAGTTTGATGATGATGTCCACCTCCCTTATTGATGTCCCTTACCTGGCTTCCTTCCTTTTTTTTTCCTTATTCTTCCTTCTTGTACCCTCAAAAGATGAAGTTTCTTCCTTGTTGATCGGAATAACAGTTCAAAATTGAATCATTGAGGCCTGCATGGATCTACATGCACAAAAGACAAGCGACGCTATGAGCCTGTAGTCACTTCGAATTGATGATTTGTAGGATCAAATGCTCACCCAACTAATCCATAAGCTCAAATTCATTAAAAGGGCTTATGCTCTGTTTGGTTGGGCTGTTGCTGATGGAAAGCTGCTGATGAACTGTTGCTGATAGAAAAAGTGCTGATTCTTGAAAACAAAGTTTTGTTAAGAAACTGTTTGGTGAAACAGAGTTTACAAAACGGAGTTTTCAAAAAGTTGTTTGGATACAAAATGGAGTTTTGAATAAATTTTTTTTTTTCAAACTTAACACAATAAAATTCAATTCATGCATTTTTAGGTCTATGCTCTAGTTTCAAACACCTGATCTGCTATAATATTACGCAGTGCGTTCATCTCATCTACACCAGCCGCAGTATCACACAAACAAACAACAACAACATACAAAAAAATGTACCAATATGTGAAAGAAGGATTGAAGGGAAGAATCAAACCTGAAACTTGGAATGAACCAGCCAAGGAGGATCAAAAACACCATGATAACCGAAAATCTGCAAATAATAGAGAAACGATTAGGTTTGATGCATTGGTTTCCTTATTGCCCGCAGAAAACCACAGAAATCGCACACACACACACACAGGGAATCAGTTGCAAGTGAGAGGAAGAACCCAAACCTTACCGGAAATTGAACAGGAGCCAGGAATCGCCGCGAGCAGGAGAAACGCCAAAAAACGAACTTGAATCGGGCGGAAGAACAACGACGAAAAATCGAACGGGAAGATTCGCCGGAGGCTGGGAAATCGAACAGGAAGAATCGCCGGCGGAGAACGCAGCACCGGTTACGGGAAGAATCGCCGGAAATCGCAGGAGAATCACCTGGTATCAGAAGAAATTGCGCGAGTGTAGGGTTCGGTTGCTTCTCTGGTTAAACGCGAAAAAAAGGAGCGGATGGGTCAGACCTAAAAACTGCGCTCTCTCCCAACCGCCGTTTTCCACATAAGCCGCGCCAAACGCAGCTTTTACTCAAAAGTCCGGTGCGTTTCCACCGCACCGCAGGACATAAGCCGCGCCAAACGCCACCTTAATCATTTCTCCTCAAACAAATGGCAGTGCAAAGCCCCGTACGCAGCACCTAGTGGGCATGAGGTGCTGCATCATAAGCGCCATGAGCTAGGCGGTTAGTACCACTCAAGTCAAAGGGCGGCGATGAACCCAACAATGAATTTTTTAATAAAATTTTATATTTTTATTTCATAGGATTTTACAATAATCATGATGGGACAATCTGGGCCATTCGTAATGGTTTCCGTAGGTTGTGTTGCCTATAAAGACAAGCTTAAAGGGATGATTTCAGACATCAGAAATTTTGAATAGAATTTTCAGGATCGCTGGAGCATTCCAACAGCGCTGAAGTCGTGGAATCTAGGTGCTGAAGCACTATGTGATGAAATATCTGAAATTATATTATTAGTGGGTATAAGGGCCATTGATAACTGTAAACTCTAATCATTATCTCATGTATACCTACCAGAATATTACCTCAAGAATAGAATGGATCAAATATTTTCTACCATAACATGGTATAAGAGCACTGAATTTTTTTCTCTTGCAGTCAGTGCCATCGTCTCTGATTGATCTTCGTGATGCTTTTTTAGTCAATCTCCAACTCACACACATCGATCACCAAAACAACTTTTTCCGACTTCTAGCGCAATCAAATGACTCCAGTCGATCTCCTAAAGCCGCGATCAACCGTCTCTAGCCGATCTCCTAAAGTTGTGATCATCTGTCTACTGCCGATCACCAGAGCTGGAATTTGATCTCTTCTCAATGGCATCTCCAGGGGATTGATCCCGCGTGACAATATCTCCAAGTTCTCGTTCCCACTCATCGAGTGCTGCAAATTCTCTATTTCTAGTAATCGACTGCCCCGAGTATTCTGTTTCTAGCAATATATTACAAGAATTTTATTTCAAGCAAAGAGAATTCCAAAGGCATGTTTACGTCGAAGCTTTCATCTCCAACTAGATTCTATCCCAAAGCAACAATTATATAGAACCCACCTCCTTAGTGTTGCAGGAGAGCCGCCTTGTTTGCTCAATGTTGTTTCGCTATTCATCCTTTAGTCGCCAGCCAATTAATTGAGGCAAGATTTGTGGTTTTCCAAATAATTACCACGTCATTACCATGTGGATCTAGTGTTTGCAGATTCATTCACTACTTCAATCACTTTGACAGAGTCCTTGTCCAAGATATATTTTCTCTAAAATCATCACTGCATCATTACAATGAAGAAACACAATGAAAATAACTATACCTCTTGTTCTACCATGGTTCTGATCTAATTCATGGGGCAGGGAGCCAGAATTATCATCTCATAAAAGTGATTAATTAGATTATCAAAGCTGATCAACCAGTCCCTAAAGGATGGGCGCTCAATTACTTGTCTTACTCTGACAATCAATTGAGCCCTTGAGCATTCCTCGCATGTCATGACACCTGGACTCAAGCGAATTACCTCTATCAAGGCGACATTACTTGATCATGTTACATTATTGGCAACCCCTTCCAGCTAAAATAGTTTGACTCTGATTTCTACACGTAACTTCTTGGACCTTCTCCCTCCTCTTTGATATCAAGATTCAGGAAGAACAGAAGGGAAAACTCATGTCTATGATATTTTTTCAGACAATCAAATATGATCTTGAGTTTGTTAAATCTCGGATTGTAGGCAATGCCTCCATCCCTACCTCCGCTGATGAGTACACATGAATGACTGAAGCCTCCTCAATGATTTCAACTCCAATTCGGCAATTCCACTAGTTGACCATTATGCTATAACCATTTTTCTCCGATCGGAGGGCAGTACCATGGATGCAATTCTGGCAAAGGTCGAAGAAGTGGTCGAGGTCGTCTCAGTATACCCATTGTGACATAATTACTAGAGAGACTTGTTGCAACCTTCATGGATTTCCTGCATCTGAGCAACCACAGTCTCATCATTCGACCCATGCATCAGTCACCGTAGCATTTACTGAATCTCTTATTTCTATCCCAGACAAGTTCCAGGAAGTGGTCAAGGTCGTTTAAGTACAAACATTATGGCAATATGAGATACACTAAGGAGACCTGTTACAACCCTCATCTATTTCCTGAACCTGAACCACCACAGTCTCATCATTCAACCATGCAGCAATGACCTTGGCACTTGCTAAATATCTTGTTCCTATCTTAGATTCTCAGTCGATGACTATTCTTGATTTCTACAATTTCATGCGTTTCAGGCACAAGCTACTCATGTTGACCATTTAGCTCCAAGCACATTGACTCTTTTAGCTTATATGACTAGGTAATCAATGTCACCCACATGGTTCATTGACTCAAACACTTTGGATCATGTCTAATAATGCAAAATTCCATTTCATCACATGCATAAACCACCTACTACATGTCACCCTTGCTAATGGATCTATTTCCTTCGTTCGGAGTATTGACAGTATCAAATCCACTCACACTTTCTCTCTCTATTGTACTTTGTACCTGCTTTTCCATATAATCTCATTTATGTTCATAAGCTCATCCAACATCATAATCGCATTGTAACCTTTTTTTGGCTATTCTGTGTGTATACAAGATTCGAAGACCATGGAGGTGATTGGTACATGACATGAATCCAAAGATGTATATTGCCTTATTATAAGCTTTTCTCTAACGACTACCCTAACTGTCTCTAAGGATGAGCCGCAAACTCATTGTTTGGGCATCATGGATTAACAAGCTTGCAACAAATGCCTCATTCTTTATCCAATCTTAGAACATGCAAGTCATGTTAGTTAGGGAAGCATCACCATGTGCATTTTCTACTGTCCATAAGCATGTTTTTGCACCTTTTGATGTAGTCCATTCTAATATCACTAGTCGGGTCACATCAAAACTTGTTATTTTGTATTTTGTAAGTTTGTAAAAAGATCATATTGAATTATTGTATAATTTTCAAAAAAATTCGAAAATTAAACTCAATTTAACACTCATGCACATTCTTCACTCTAATTACCCTGAGTATTTTCTCCCAATTTTTAGGCATTCACGTCCTCACAAGGCATGATCTGCCAATCCTCGTGTCCTTATACTGCACAACAAAACATGATTGGTGAAAGCAAGAATCGACACTTAGTTGAAATGGTTCATATCTTGCTTATTCATAAGCGTGTTCTTTCTTTATATTGAGATGATGCTATGTTAACCCCATGCTTTCTCATTTACCCCTTTCATCTTCTACTTTGCATCACAAAATTCTTTCTGTGTTTGTCAATATCACCTTTCTTGAGACCACCCCTTTCTTTGACACTTCCACTTATCTGAATCGGTCGGTCTCTATTTTCGCGTCTTCCCAGGTTGTGCTCCATGTTCTAAGTCCTATTCCTGTTGTGCTACCTAGTTTGAAGGTCTACATTGACATGGTTTCGTTGGCTCAAACCAAGCTTTATAGTCTCAGGTCGCATCTTTGGTCCAGATATCAGCACTACAAACCTATAACATCACCTCCTGGTCTCACACTTGTGACTTGTGCCAATGTCTTCTCTGGTCGATGATTCCTTTGTCCCCTCTTGTTGTTGACCACCCCATTGCCATCTATAAGCCCAATCGTATTTTTGCCACTTATCACCCTATATCACACTTTGTTAACATGATCATTTGTCTTCAGATTATCGAGCGTTTGTCACTAATTTATTTCCCTATCATGCCCCGGGTGGTGAGATGTCATGTCTGTAGAAATGAACGTTTTGGATTTGAATGAAATTTGGGATCTTGTTTGACTTCCGATATGGAAGTTCATAGTTGTGTACTGGTGATTTTTTTTATTAAAATGCTCTCCTGATGGCACTGTCGACAAACTAAAAGCTCGGTTAATGGCAAATGGATACACTTACGTGTTTGGAGTTGACTATATGGATACCCTTTCACTATTCCTAGAATTGCCTTAGTTATCTTCTTGAATCTCATTGCGAGTCATGATTGACCTCGTCATCGTTGAATATCAAGAATGTCTTCTTCCATAGTGACTTGGATGAAGATGTATAATGGAGCAACTACATGGTTTCACTGCTTAAGGGGAGTTTGGCTTAGGTTTTCACTCTTGAAAGCCTTTGTACGGTCTAAAATAGTCACCATGAGCTTGGTTTTGTATGTTCAACTTAGTGCTTCTATAGGTTGGTATGCTGAAAAGTAGTTTAAATCACTCTATTTTTCACCTCATTTTAGAGTCATGAAAGAAAATTTGCTTGTTTTATATGTTGATGATATCATTATTACTGAAGATGATGATGATGAAGGTATCTATCGCCTCATGTTTTCTCCATTAACAATTTCAGACCACAAATTTAGAAAGGCTGAGATACTTCGTTGATATCAAGGTTTTCAGGACACATAAATATCATCATATCTTAGAGGAAATGCATTATAAACACCCTAGAAGAAGTATGCATACTCTTGTCGAAGCCACTAGATGCACTTATGGATCTAACCCATAAACTTGTACTTGGTCTGGTGGGCGATCTTGGATGATATCAACTACTAGTTAGGAAATTGAACTACCTCACTATCAGATGTCCATATATTAGTCAGTTTCTTAATGAACCTTGCGAAGAGAATTGCGAAGCAATGATCAAATTCTTTAGTATTTGAAAGGAGAATCAAGTCGGGATTTACTTTTTCTGAATCACGGCCATGCGCAGATTATATATTGATGCAGATTGGGAAAGATCCTCAGACAGACGTTCCACATCAAGATATTGCATCTTATTTGGAGGGGACTTGGTCTCCTGGTAAAGTAAGAAGCAATCAGTAGTGCCACGATCAAGTGTAGAGGCCGAATATCGTGCTATCATTGTTACTACATTTGAACTTATATCGTTAAAACATGTGCTTACTGAGTTGGGGTTCCCACAAAATGATCCCATGGGATTTTATGTGATAATCAGGTTTCTATACATATTGCATCAAATCCTATGTTCCCGAAAGAAACTATACACATTGAGACCGGGTGCAACTTTATTTGACAAAAGGTTGAGCCAGATGAGATCAACGCCTCATTTATGATCTTAAACTATCAACTAATAGATATCATGGCTAAAGCCCCAGTGAGCCCCAAAATCAATTAAATATGTAACAAGTAGGGATTTGATGACATATACTCATCAACTTGAGGGTGGGAATTAGATGTAAATATATGAAGTTATATTACGAGTATAAGGGTCATTAATAGTCGTAAACCCTAACCCTATCTCATGTATATGCCTAGGAATAGAACAAATCATATATTTTCTATAATGAGTAATGTGCAAATGTGCCCTACTTCATACAATTATTTGACTTTTAATCGCAATTCACAATAAATTTTAAAATTACCAGTAAAATTCACAAACATGCACGATTGAGATTAGGTGTTAGAAACACGAGCAAAATCAAATTTAAATTGTTAGAAAAGATATTGTAAAGGCCCATCTAAATGACCCATTTATTCTCTTTCTCTCTTGTTGTATTTGTCCCACATTGTGAATGAGGGATTCTTCTCCTCTTTTCCTCTTATAAATGTTCTCATACATTGTATTCATATACAAAAGAAGGATATACAAGGTTATTTTGTTCCTCTTTCCGTGTGTACTTTTCTACATGATATCAGAGCAATACGGTCCTACCTCTTGTTTCGGACGACTATGTTTTTTTTAACCGCTTGTGTCTGCGGTCTCTTACCCGCCAGCTCCAAGCAGCTTCTTCCTTCTACCCACCAGCCTCGTACGCCTCCTACCCGCTCGGCTATCCGCTCTTCTCCCGCGGTCTTCCACTACTACCCGCTCTCTCTCTTCTCCTTTCGTGGAACCACTCCCCTTCCGTCTCTCACCTGGCCTTTTATAGCCGTCTTCTGCTACTGCAAGGTGGGCCCCTCCTTCCTCTTCTGCGCGTCTTTCTCCTCATATCCGTGCGACTTCCTATGTTTTCTTTGCCGCACACGTGTCTCTGCGGTTACCAGCGGGACGAACCTACTTGCGCGACCTTCTCTCCTCTAGTCGCGACATCGTCTTCTCCTCTGACCGCCGCCTTCTCTCCGACGTGGTCTCTTCTTTCCGCGGCCTCTTCGACCCGATCTTTTCTTATCGCGGCCTCTTCGACCCGGTCTTTTCTTGTCACAGACTTCTATTCGACGCGGCCTCCTCTTAGTCGCACTCCTATCGCTTCTCCTGATCGGACGGTCTGCTAGCTGTTTGTCCCGCAGTCTCCCCGCTGCGACTTCTCTTTTCCTTGCTGGTTGGCCGCTTGGCCGGTGTGTTCTGTTCACCCGCGGGTTGTTCGGCTTGACCGAGCGGTCAGCCTGCTGCCGCTGCCACTGCGAGCTGCTCTTCCTGCCGCGGCTTGCTAGTGTAGCGGACTGTCTGTCTCTTGTCTCCGCGACCTATTCTTCTTGCCGCTGTCTGTCCGGTTGTGCGGTCTGCCGGCTAGCTGTCTTGTGTAACCGACCGCCCTCTTCCTCATGGATATATCTACCGCCACTTCTTCTATTGCAGTCGTATTTGCTCCGGCTCTTGAACTACGGGACGAGTTACAGATCACAACTATCTCTCTGACAGGGAAGAAGAACTTTGTTGAATGAGCTCATTCCGTTCGCCGAGTTCTTCAGTGTAAGGGCTTTTTGCATCACTTAACACAGGATGTTCCCACTACTCCTACTGATGACTAGATTCGTAACGATGGGCATGTTCAGACGTGGCTTCTCAACTCCTTTGATGGTGAACCTTACCGCATGACCATGTATCACGAGACGGCCAAGGCCATGTGGGATGAGCTTCATTCATTGTACTCAGGCAATGACAGTCTTCAACACCTGTATGAGTGTATGACATCATTACTGGTCTTCAGACTCTCGACACCGGTGATGCTACCGACTTGACTTCATTTGTTACTTGTTCTAAGACTCTTGTTGAAGCTTGGATTCAGCATTAGCCCCAACTACGGATCTTACTGCCCAACGTGCTCAAAAGGAGGCTGTCGAAATTACCATGATGATGGCTCGTGTCCCGCCTCATCTTCAGAGTATCCGGGCTCAGTTTCTCTCATCTGCTGCTACTCCCTCGTTTTTTTATGTGTGCTCCATGCTGCTAAAGGTGTCACCACCTCCTGATATTACCGGACCTCCTTCGCCGGCCCTTCTCCAGCGTTCTTCTGAACCATTGCTACTTCTCTCTCCCACTCGTGGAGGACGTTCTGGCTCTCGGGGAAGGGATCGCGGTGGCCGACCGCGTCCTCAGTGTTTTTTGTGTGGTAAAGATGGGCCATGTTTGCTTCCGCAAACATGGCCGTCCTGCTCGTCCAACTGCTTATGTTGCTGTTCACAGTTCCTCTGCCACTCGTGCTGACCTTGACGACGTCCGCAGACAGCTTCAACATCTTCAAGTGCTACTCAGTCACCAGCCTGCCTCTGTTGCCTTCGTCTCCAATGAAGATATCGCTTGTCTATCCACTAGTCCGTGCTGGATAGTGGACTCCGGTGCTACTCACCATATCAACTCGCTGAAACCACTTCACTACTTGGATTCCTCATATCCCAAGTGTATTACCGTGTCTAATGGCACTACTATCTCTGTGTCCGGCTCTGCTGAGTGCTGATATCCCTCTGAATTCCTCTATATCTCTTCGCTCCGCTCTTCATGTCCCGGGCTCCCTATTTAATTTATTGTCTGTTAGCCACCTCACTGCTGATTTAAATTATTCTGTCACATTTACCTCTATTTCTTTTATGGTGCAGGATCGACGAACGTGGAGTATCATTGGTAAAGGACGACTACACAACTGGCTCTTCTTGATGATTCTGCTACCATCCTCTCATCAGTCTCCTCCATTGATTGACATCGACGTCTTGGGCATGCTCCTCTACCAGTCCTCAAAAAGCTTTACCTGATATTTCTCTTCCTTCTTTTACGTGTAATTCATGTATTTTGGGGAAACAACATCGTTCATCTTTCCCTCCTCATTGTACTTGGAGCTCTGCTCCTTTTATTTTAATGCATTCTGATGTTTGAGGCTCGTATAAAATATCTAGTATATCTGGATACCAGTATTTTATCACCTTTATTGATAACTATTCTCGGACGACATGATTATACTTACTACGTGATCGCGTCGAGCTTCCCCGGGTGTACCAAACTTTTGTTCTTGAAATTTGAACACAATTTTCCACCAACATTAAAACTCTCTGTACTGTTAATGCTCGTGAATACACTAACAATGAGTTTGCAAATATCTGCTCTGAATTTGACATTATTCACCAGACTTCCTGTGCCTACACACCATAACAAAATGGTGTCGCCGAACGTAAAAACAGACACGTCCTTAATATTGCTCGCTCCCTTATGATTCAAATGCACGTCCCCAAGGTCTATTGGAATTTTGCCCTCCCGACAAGATGTTATCTCATGAATCGTCTTCCTTCCATCCTACAAAATGTTACACCGTTTAGCCTACTTTTCTCATCTACTCCGTTGTTCTCTCTTCCACCTCGCATGTTTGGTTGCACCTGCTATGCTCACACACTTGGTCCGTCATCAGACAAGTTAGATCCCCGGGCAACCAAATACATGTTTGTCGGATACTTCCGTACCCAAAAAGGTTGTGTGTTATTCTCCTACTACCCGCAAGGTAACCGTTTCTGCTGACATTACCTTTCAGGAAGATCAACCATACTTCGACGCTCCAACATCACCTCTGTCACCACAACCTTTACCAAGACCTGTTATTCCTATTACCTCTCCTCAACCTCCACGTCTGCTTGAACCATCTCCCGTCTTCCAAAACCCCCCTCTTATTCGTGTCTATACTCGTCGCCCTACTTGCTCTGTCGCCCTTGTGCAATCAACTTCGACCTTTGACGCTCTACAGCCTGAAGATCCGACACCGGCCTCCACCGCTCATCCCATGACGAATTATGTGTCTCTACATCGCCTCTCCCCGACGCTTCACACATTTGCTACTTCATTGTCCTTTTTTCTATCTCTAACTCTGTGCATGAGACTCTTCAACACCCAGGTTGGAGGGCAGCTATGAATGAAGAAATGACAGCCCTTTGGGCTAATCAGATGTGGGATCTGGTTCCACTTCCTCCAGACCAGACTACGGGGGCGGGGGGGGGGGGGGGTGGTGCAAATGGGTCTCTGTCATCAAGCATGCCCCTAATGGGACAATTGACCATCTTAAAGCCCATCTGGTGGCTCGTGGATTTACTCAGCAACAAAGTCTAGATTATGAAGAAGCATTCTCTCCCGTAGCCAAGCTCAACACGGTTTGTGTCCTCCTTTCAGTGGATGTGTATCGCCAATGACCCTTACATCAACTGGATATCAAGAATGCCTTTCTGAATGGTGATTTGCAAGAAACCGTCTACATGCAGCAACCTCTGAGGTTTGAGACTACAGGGGAGTCCCGGGTTTGTCACCTCAAAAAATTGATTTATGGTCTCAAACAATCCTCTCGGGCATGGTTCAATAAATTCAGTAGAGCTGTACAAGAGATTGGTTTTACGCGAAGCTCGACAGACTTCTCTCTGTTTACTCGACATCACACAACAGGCACTGTGCTTCTCTTAGTATATGTCGACGACATCCGAATCACAGACGATGACGCAAAGGGAATACAAATGATCAAAAAGCACCTAAGCTGTGTTTCAAACAAAAGATCTGGGGAACCTCAGATACTTCCTCGGCCTTGAGATCGCAAGACGGCCGGATGGTCTTGTCCTATCTCCACGGAAGTATTGTATCGATCTCCTTCAGGATGTCGGATACTTCGGATGCATGCCGACCAAAACTCCCATGGATGTCAATTATAAGCTTTGTGCTGGAAGCTCGGATACAGATCCTCTCCTCTCAAATTCAGAATACTATCGTCGTCTTGTTGGAAAATTAATTTACCTAACGGTTACAAGACTTGACATATCCTTTGTGGTTGGGGTTGTCAGTAGATTTATGCATTCTCCTTGGATGTCTCATTTACAGGTTGTCGAACGCATCATGAGGTATTTAAAAACAACCCCTGATCAAGAGCTGGTATACAAAGCCTCTTATACTTCTACTCCAACTCTTGTTGCATATTCAGATGCAGATTATGCTTGGTCTCTGGATGATCGACACTCTACCAGTGAATTTTGTACCTACTTGGGAGGTCATCTTATTACTTGGCGCAGTAAGAAACAAGCTGTGGTTGCTCGATCTTCAACTGAAGCCGAGTATCGCTCAATGACGTCTGTTGTATCCAAGCTTACTTGACTCGAGAGCCTCCTAGGTGATATGAGAGTAAAACTTTCCTTACCATCTACCTTACTCTGTAACAGTTAAGCTGCTATACACATAGCTAAGAATCCGGTATTTCACGAAAGAACAAAACACATTGAAGTTGATTGTCAATGTCCGAGAGAAAGTTCAAATGAAGAAATTAGAGTTGAGACATGTTTCGGCTACTGACCAAGTTGCTGATATTCTCACAAAGGCCCTGTTGAGTACTCTATTCTATAAGTTCTTGTCCAAGCTTGTTGCCTACGACTTGTACGCTCCAGCTTGCGGGGGAGTGTTAGAAAAGATATTGTAAAGGCTCATCTAAATGACCCATTTATTTTCTCTCTCTTGTTGTATTTGTCCCACATTGTGTATAAGGGACTATTCTCCTCTTTTCCTCCTATAAATATGTTCTCATACATTGTATTCATATACAAAAGAAGGAATGAAGGATATACAAGGTTGTTTTGTTCTGTTCCTCTTTCTGTGTGTACTTTTCTACAAAAATTAAAGTAAGAACGCTTCAATTATTTATGTTTAGCGAATGTGTCTTTCAAGTAGAATAAAATATTAAGTAAACTCATACAAATTTAGATCCAAAATTGTATGTTTTCTAACAAGTGTGCAACAAAAAGTAATATTAACCTCCAATTAGAACTAACACAAGAAATAGGACTATGGAGTCCAAGTGGATGTTTGGTTGCTGAATCTGGGTCCGGACAACGGAATTCACTGAATTCATTGAATTCCTGCACTGATTTCCGATTTTCGGGAAGGGGCCTGCTGTACTTGTGGCTTTCAGTGGGGACATGGGTTGCTGAACGTGAAGTGCGGGGTTCGGTGGGGTTAATGGAACGCAGGAACTGAAGCATTAAAAGGAATTGGCATGAGCTTCCTGTTTTGGGAGGAATTGGTAGTCACGTTTGGTTAAAGGGTAATGGTGGTAAATACTTGGGAAAGTGGTCAGTTGGTTGAATATTTGCATGAATTTGGTGATAAACACATTAAATCTCCAGTTATTACCGAATTAGAGGTAGTTATTGGCTGAAATAAAAACGGGGAAGGCGGTTAGTGGAAGTTTAGGTGGTTATGCAGTGATTTGATTATGGAGGGTGGTTGTTATTGGTGTTTATGAGTAAGAGTGGTTATGCAGTAACTTGACTTCGGCACCAAAGATCCACGAAATCAGTAACAATAAATGACCGCAAGAGATCAAAATTTATATCCAAAATCTATAATGCCTGAAAATGAACCCCATATACACTTATTTATAGACTTAGAACTCACTACGGATGACCACGAGCGTTTGAAACATAATTCCACTAAATTTACACGAAATAATAATAGTAAAAGTACATAAAAATATGTCGGCATCGTTCTGAACATGACTACCTGCTTGGATCGTCCATCCGACGATCTTAACTCCACCTTCTGTGAAAGTAAACTTGGGCGGGTTCCGATAAGGGTTCACCCGCCCGTGAAATGTGATCCCCATAAACTCCCTCTTGCTTTAGAGCATTCATCTCCGTTGAATGAAAATGAACATACTTCTCATGAAATCCAGGGGCAAGTAAGTTGATCTCCTCTGGCGTAATTCAAGTATCATCAATGGTCAGTCTCCCTCTCCAATGAACTAGGGATCGTACTATGGAGCCTTCTACTATCATTACAATTGTTAGAATAACCCATGTATTGGGCCCATCTTTTGGGCCCATTAGTGCTCGCTTCTCCTTTAGTCCCACATCTTGTATAAGATTTATTCTCTCTCTCTTCCTCATATATATTTGTATTCTCTCCTTGTATTTACATACTCAATCAATACATACAAGTTTTGAGCTTTCTCCACATGGTATCAGAGCCAAAATCGCTCTCTCGCAGTCTCATTCGTTCTCTCCGCACCTGTTGATCTCTCGCGACCTGCTTCCCGCGGCCTGCTTCCCGCGGCCTGCCTCTCGTGACCTGCCTCCCGCGGCCTGCCTCTCGCGACCTGCCTCCCGCGGGCTGTTTGTTTCTGTCTGCTTCCCTCTGCGGCTTGCCCCTCTCAATCCGTTTCTTTTCCGCTGCCTCCTATTGCTCTCTTTCTCCCGTGGTTCCACCCCCTGCTTCTTATAGCCATTTCTCCTCCTACATCCGTGGGGCCACCTTCTCTTTTATTATCCGCTGTCCGCTGTGGTCTCCCTACTCGTTGCGGCCTGTCTTCAGTCCGCTACTCTGCTCTCCGCTACTGTCTTTTCACGGTCTGCCTTGCTCGCGACCTGTTCCAGCTCGCCGCATCCTGTCTTCTCTATACGCTTGAGTCTCTCTACTCGTGGTTTCCTTCTCCTCAGTTCGCTGCTGTGATCCGCCTGACCCTAAACCCTAAACCCTAAACCCTAAACCCTAAACCCTAAACCCTAAACCCTAAACCCTAAACCCTAAACCCTAAACCCTAAACCCTAAACCCTAAACCCTAAACCCTAAACCCTAAACCCTAAACCCTAAACCCTAAACCCTAAAACCCTAAACCCTAAACCCTAAACCCTAAACCCTAAACCCTAAAACCCTAAACCCTAAACCCTAAAACCCTAAACCCTAAACCCTAAACCCTAAACCCTAAACCCTAAAACCCTAAACCCTAAACCCTAAACCCTAAACCCTAAACCCTAAACCCTAAACCCTAAACCCTAAAACCCTAAACCCTAAACCCTAAACCCTAAACCCTAAACCCTAAACCCTAAACCCTAAACCCTAAACCCTAAACCCTAAACCCTAAACCGTGCGACTTGCTTCTGCCCGCTGCGGAGTTCTTCTCCCAGTTCGCTTCGCCTTTGGTCGCGACCTCCTCCGGTCGCTGGTGTTTTCACATCTTGACCGGGCGGTCTCTGCTCTAGTCTCGCAAGCTCTCCTCTCTTGCAGATTGCTCTTATCCGCCGGCCTCTTCCTCTCTTCTTGCGGCCTGCTCCTGTCCGTTGCGGACTGCTTCCTGTGCTTTGACCGCTGCTGTGTTCACCTAGACCGTGCGGATTCTCTTTCTTTCCGCATTTTGGTCGCGATCTAACTCATCGCTGGTGCCAGCGTGACCGAGCGTCCTAGTGCCCTTTTCCGCTTTCTTGGTCGCGGTCTCCTGTCCTTCCCGCAGCGGCCTTGTCGTGCGGCCTCCTGCTCTTTCTGCGGCGGTCTTCCTAGGTCGTCTGGTTTTGCGGCCTGCCTCTATGGTTTCTTCAGGTAACTCTACTAGCTCGGCGGCCAGTCCGCCTACTGTCCATCCGGCCTGTCGGTCAGACCGCCCGGTTTGCTCTGCTGAAGTCCGTGACGAACTAAGGATCACCACCATCTCTCTTTCTGGCAAGAAAAATTTTATTCCTTGGGTACACTCAGTTCGGCGAGTTCTTCAGGCGAAGGGTCTTTTGCCTCATCTTACTCAGACACCTTTGTCTCCTCTTACGGATGATTGGCTCCGCAATGATGGACGCGTTCAGACTTGGCTCCTGAATTTCTTGGATGGTGAGCCTTATCAAATGGCTATGTACCACGACACCGCCAAGGCTATGTGAGATGAGCTACATTCCTTGTACTCAGGCCGCGACAGCCTTCAGCATCTTCATGACATCCTCACTGACCTCTTTGCTCGCGACACTGGCGGCGCTTCCGATATGACCTTGTTTGTCGCTCGGGCTAAAACTCTTGCTGAAGCCTGGATCCAGCATCAGCTGCCCATCAATGATCATGCTGCTCAACGCGCTCAGAAGGAAGCCGCTTGCATTGTCATCATCATGGCCCGTCTTCCATCTCATCTTCAGAGTCTTCGTGCTCAGGTCCTGGCTGCTCCCACCACACCATCTTTCTCTGATGTATGCTCCATGATTCTCCGTGTCTCCCCTCCTCCAGATCCTCCTGCTCCTTCTCCCCCGGCTCTTCTTCAGCAGGCCCCTCCGCTCTTACCATCCCCTCCCCCTTCTGCTCGGGGGGGGGGGGGGGGCGTTCGGGCTCACGGGGCCGTGGCCGTGGTGGCCGGGGCCGGCCAACGTGCGCCTTCTGCGGGAAAGATGGTCATCTTGAGGCGACTTGCTACAAGAAAATCGGTTATCCCCCCTCGTCCGACGGCTTTTGTTGTTACTGACGTCAGTCCTCCTGATCTTGAGACCGTCCGTCTTCAGCTCCAGCATCTCCAGGGCTTGCTCAACCCACCGTCGGCCTCCGTCGTCTCCGTTTCCAACACAGGTACTGCTTGTCTCTCCACCAGCCTGGGATGGATTGTGGACTCTGGTGCCACTCATCACATTACTTCGTGACGGCCTGCCAAGTACTCGGATTCTCCTTATCTGAAGTCTATTACTGGGGCCAATGGGGCGTTGGTTCCTGTCTCCGACTCGACAGATCTTTCTCTTAACCAGTCCATCCCTCTTCGCTCGACTCTTCATGCTCCGAGTTCACCCTTTAATTTACTATCTGTTGGTCGTCTTACAAGTGATCTGGATTGTTCCGTTATATTCACTTCTTCTTGCTTTGTTATACAAGATCGGCGGACGCGGACTACCATTGGTAAAGGCCAGCTGCGGAACGGGTCTACCTTCTTGATGAATCTCCCACCATTCTGTCTTTCGTCTCCTCCACTGCATGACATCGCCGACTTGGACATGCCTCTCTACCGGTCCTCCAGCGGGCTCTTCCAGATATTCTTTTTTCTTCTTTTCAGTGTGACTCATGTATCCTCGGCAAACAGCCGCGTTCTTCTTTTCCTTCGCATTGTACTCAGAGTGCAGCTCCATTTGATTTAGTTCATTCTGATGTGGGCATTTGTCCTTGAGACCCGTACGCAATTCCACACCACACTCAAAATCCTCCGTACTGACAATGTTCGTGAGTACACCGGCCACGACTTTACCACTTTGTGTTCTGAATACGGGATTCTACATCAAACCTCCTGTGCTTACACACCCCAGCAAAATGGGGTTGCCGAACGCAAAAACCGCCACTTGCTCGATGTCGCCCGCTCCCTCATGCTTCAAATGCATGTACCCAAGTCATACTGGAACTTTGCGGTTTCGACTGCCTGTTTTCTCATCAACCGCCTCCTTTCCTCTGTCCTCAATTATGCTATTCCGTTTAGCATTTTGTTTCCCTCCACTCAGGCTTTTCCTCTCCCGCCTCGTGTCTTCGGCAGCACCTGCTACGTCCACCGCCTCGGGCTCTCCTCAGATAAATGGGATCCCAGGGCGGTGAAACACATCTTTGTCGGCTATTCACGCACCCAAAAGGGCTATATCTGTTACTCGCCCGCTACTCGCAAGATTTTCGTTTCTGCTGACGTTACCTTCCGGGAAGAACAACCGTTTTTTCCTGCTCCTTTACCCGCTGATCTACCACCGACTCCCCTCCAGCCATCTCTACCACGCCCCGTTATTCCCGCTACTACGCCAAACCACCCGTTATACGTGTCTACACTCGTCGCCCTCCCAGTTCCGTTGCCCCTCTGCAGCCGACCTCTACCGCGGATACTTCGCGTCCTTTTGATCAGGTAACTCCTTCCACTGTCCATCCTCTGGTCGCCTACGTCTCTCTTCATCGTCTCTCTCCCCTTCTGCACACATTTGTTACTTCTCTCTCTTTGATTGCTGTTCCTAACTCTGTGCAGGAGGCGCTTCAACATCCCGGCTGGCGGGCAGCCATGGAGGAAGAAATGTCTGCTCTTTGGGCTAACCAGACATGGACCGTCGTACCCCTTCCTCCGGGTCAGAAACCGGTTGGGTGCAAGTGAGTCTTTGCTATCAAACATGCTATTGATGGGACGATTGACCGTCTGAAGGCTCGTCTTGTGGCTTGAGGCTTCACCCAGCAACAGGGGCTCGACTATGCGGAAACTTTCTCTCCGGTCGCCAAGCTCAATACTGTTCGCGTCCTCATCTTTGTCGCTGTTCATCGCCAGTGGCCCCTATTTCAACTGGATATCAAGAATGCCTTCTTAAATGGGGATCTCCAGGAGACGGTCTACATGCAACAACCGCCCGGGTTTGAGACCACGGGGGAGTCTCAGGTCTGCTGCCTTCTAAAGGCTCTGTATGACCTCAAATAATCTCCACGGGCCTGGTTTGACAAATTCAGTAAGGTCCTTCGGGATATCGGTTTTACTCGTAGCTGGGCCGACTTCTCGCTGTTTACTCGTCACCGACCAACAGGGACGGTCCTTCTGTTAGTATATGTTGACGACATCATCATTACAGGAGATGACTCCATAGGGATGCATCTAAACTCGGTTTTTCAGACAAAGGACCTGAGACCTTTACGATATTTTTTGGGTCTTGAGGTTGCCAGGCGACCGGACGGGCTTATTCTATCTCAACGGAAGTACTGTCTTGACCTTCATGATGCTGGTCTTTCAGGGTGTAAGCCAAGTGATACCCCTACGGATGTAAACCACAAGTTATGTGCTCACGCATCTGACTTGGATCTACTTCTCCAGAATCCTGAATATTATCGACGACTCGTTGGGAAATTGATCTATCTCACGGTTACCAGACCAGATATTTCCTTTGTTGTTGGTCTTGTCAGTCGGTACATGCACTCTCCTCGAAAATCTCATCTTCAGGCTGTTGAACGTATTCTCAGGTACCTAAAAACAGCCCCGGGTCAAGGACTTGTTTGCCGGACTTCTTCGTTTGCTCCAACTTTGGTGGCATACTCTGATGCTGATTATGCTGGCTCTCTTGATGACCGACGATCTACTAGTGGCTTCTGCACATACTTTGGAGGTCATTTGGTTACATGGTGGAGCAAGAAACAAGCGGTCGTTGCTCGATCATCAGCTGAGGCAGAATACCGAGCAATGGAATCTGTTGTATCGGAGCTGACGTGGCTTGAAGGTCTTCTCACTGATCTGGGTGTAAAATTACCTTCTCCGACTCTTCTCCTTTGTGATAGCCAAGCGGCTATACATATCGCCAAGAACTCAGTCTTCCACGAAAGAACGAAGCACATTGAAGTCGATTGTCACTTCATTCGAGAAAAAGTTCAAATGAAGAAGCTCGATCTAAAGCATGTTCCAGGGACGAAACAAGTTGCAGATGTCCTCACAAAGGCTCTTCCCAAGGCACTCTTCTATCAATGCTTGTCCAAGCTTGGTGCATACAATTTGTACGCTCCAGCTTGCGGGGGAGTGTTAGAATAACCCATGTATTGGGCCCATATTTTGGGCCCATATTTTGGGCCCATTAGTGCTCTCTTCTCCTTTAGTCCCACATCTTGTATAGGATTTATTCTCTCTCTCTTCCTCCTATATATTTGTATTCTCTCCTTTTATTTACATACTCAATCAATACATACAAGTTTTGAGCTTTCTCTACAACAATGTCATGACTTACAATGTCTGACATGCTCTTGGTGGAATGGTGTATGCTCCCGAGTGTTGAAGGATAAATATGTACTACAGTAGGAACTGATGAGTTTGCTAGTAGCTAGGTAGTGAGCTAAGGTGGTAGCTGAGTAGGAGTGTCTAATATAGGGGGACTAAGGCTCGATGTTAGTATCATCATGGAATGGACTCAAATGCTTGCGGGGCTCATAATATGGTGTCAAATTCTCAATATTGAATACAAGCTGAATTCTCACATTCTTAAAGATATTCGCTTAACATTTAACCTAATTCTTCGTACCATTATGTAGAGACTCATTCGCTTAACATTTAATTTTGTCATTGCTCCCAGAGGGAACCTCTCAGCCTTACTTATAACCATCACTTGTTCGTCTTCTCTAATGCTCTGCTCTCCCCTGTGAATGTTTGCTTAAACTTTGTGATTTTCATTAGTTATTACAATTTTATGTCAGACAAGTTCATGTAGTTCATACAAAGGATGCAAAACATACAATAAATATGAATCATATAACACATGCAAGTCATGCAGTATATGTAAATGATCATGCAACCAATGTGAAACTTCTTACATTAAGGCTCAATGATGTTATAAGGAACTCCTAAGAGGGGTACATGGTCTAGAGGCTCAGGTATAAAAAAATTCATTGTGAGTGTGATGATCATTTAAATAATTACTTGTGATATCAATAATGAAATATGATAATATAGTATGTCGAATGTCTCATAAATGGTTAGTAGTGATAAAATAGATCTTTGAGCCATCAAGAACACTCTCAACCTCAACTAACTCATTAGTGTTGGGCAAGTCCCTAATGAGCGGTAGCTTATCAGGAGACTCTCTAGGTGAAGTGTAGTACTCGTCGGGTATGAGCTGAACAATCACATATGGACATGAGGTATTAAAACTAAAGTATGAGGCCATGACATACTACTCTTGGGGATGCGCCTCGTTAGGAGACTTGCCAAGCGGTCTGTAGGAAAATCATCATGAAAACGATGATCTCTCAGAAGAACGCCTAAGACATCGACACTAAGATACTTCTCTACGATGGTCTGAATGTATCCACGAAAGGATAATTCACCTTGTTGCTCACCAGGAGGAGTATAATGAAATTCCTCGCAAATGTCGAGAGTACTAACATAGATTCTTGAAATATCAAGAGTGCCCTCAAGCGTAAGTTAGACAATCACTAAATACACAACACTAGGTTCGAGAACCTCAAGGGTGGGATGACTCGGAGATATGACTTGAAGAGACGTCAGGAATCTTGTGCTTATAAATGGATCATTGATCCTCATCAAGAATAAGTGTTGGCCATAAACACTCTCTCATGTCTAACTCTAGTTCTCTACTCGTGTTCCTCTCAGAAACAATCTTAACATTCACAACACCATATCCCTCATCATAGGTTCAGGAATAAGCTCATGCTCACCATTAAGTAAGTCACTACGTATCCTATATCCTGAACGATAGCGCGCTAAATCACATTAGAGTGATAGAACCCAATTGTCAGGGATTGGGATGGCTTGTTTGTGTGGTCTCAACTATGTGCACTTGTGATTTTGTCAGGGAAAGAACTCTAGGGATGGACTTGTCAAGCTATGCGCGTAATTCAGGGCTAGGGGAAATATTTGATTGATAGACTTTAATCGATGAGAGGTCAGCTCTCCACAAATTTCGGTGCGTATTACAGTTCGAAACCGAGAGGTGATCATAATGAGCTCCTCCTGAATATCACTCCTCACTACTATAACTCGTGGAATCGAGTTATATAATCGACAGACATAGCCTCTTGCTGAAGGTCGTGTAACTGGTCAAGGAGCCGACTCCTATGTGATATCAAAAGATATTTTCTTTTCAATACTCACTTTATGTTTGCCCATCGGGGTATGGGGCGAATGACCATCACTCTCAATCCTACACTCTAGGTTAGTCCAATAAATCTTAGTCTGTCCTTGAAGCTTCATTTTAGCAAATTTTACTCGACACTCGTTAGGTACCTCATACCAGTAAAAGCATTCTTCCATGCCTAACAGCCAGTCTGTAAATGCCTTTGAGTCAAATTGGCTGTCAAAGGATGGCGCTTCTAGCCTAAATCGTCGCGTAATATCATCCTCAATTATACCCTTGATGAGATCCATGATACTCGTCATATTAATCGCCTTTAGAAGAGTCAAATCATGTCAAAAGGCTAACATTATTTTTATTAAGGGAAGGTTGAGGACGATGATGATCATCGTAATGTGTTGTGGATATCGGCCAACATAAAAATTTTGCTGGTAAAATATGTTTCTGATTTTTTACCCAATATATTGTTTTGAATATATCATCCATTATATCTTCCAGGTGACAATATATCGGGTATGAAAATGGGTGATATATTGCCCGTCTTTTATAGTACTTTTTTATTTGTCGTCTCGAGTGCTTAACTCGACCCAAAGCAGACTCTCCATTCCTTTTGTGCCATAACATTACCCTTTATGGCTTCTTTCCTCATCTCTCTTCGGTTGTTCATCTCTTCTGCGAGTTAGAACTTTGGTTCCCATCTATTTTCGCTCCTCTCAAGTTTTTGAAATTCGCTTGCTCCCATGAGTTTGAGTTGTGGATTTTGCCTCCGTGATTGGATTATCTGGCTTCTTGTCTCTTTGGTTTTTTCTGGTTCTTCTCCCTGCTTCTTCAGTTTCAGCACCTACAGTGCAAGTTTTTGTGTTTTACGGTTATTTTTTTTTGCAGTTGCACTCAAGTGGTTCTTCTCTCCAGTGCTCTCTTCTTTTGATCTCTTTTCTCTCTTAGCTCTCCTCTTTGAGCTCTCATCTCTTCGAGTGCTCCTCTCTTTGAGCTCTCATCTCTCTAAGCTCTCATTTCTCTGAGCTTTCATCTCTCTGAACTCTCCTCTCTTTAGTTTATTCTCTCTGAGCTCTCCTTTTAGCCTCTACGCCCCCTGGTGGTTGGCTTCATTTCTCTCCAGCTTATGTGATTCTAAGTAAATTTCGTGGTTTATTTTCTCTTTGGTTTATATGGCTGTGACATTGGTTTTTGCGCCTCTAATTTTAGTACATGCATTACAAATTTTTATTTCTTAGAGCTATTTTTACTATTATTTGTGTTTGGTTGCACTAGGTGGTTCCGGTTTCTAGTGTTGTTGTGTTGATACTCTGTTTTTAAATTTAAAGTTGAAGATGACCTTAATTTACTGATGTTATTGACATCTTCATTTTCCCGATATTGCTGTTTCGTAGCTTTGATCGACAATATATGATACCAGATTTTAAAATTGAACTATCATATTTTTTTTTCTCATTAAATATTTTATTGTTTTGTTCAACAACATAAATTGAATTAAGATACCATACAATTAATTATCTAACTTCATTTTGCAACATATGATGTGTAGTCATGATGAATGATTATATTGAGTTTTCCTCAATCGGCCTTTTTCTATCTGTATAAAATGTTGATTTGATAAATAAAGTGTTGGTTTCATTTTATATTCAAACATTGGATTTTTTTATTTTGAATGATAAATTGATAATGGTATTGTTAGAGAAGCCTATTTGACAAAGCCCCATTTTGTATTTTTTATTGTTATTTCTCTCTTCTCTTTAGTCTCACATCATGTATAGGACCTTCTTCTCTCTCTCCATCCTATAAATATGTATTCATTCTTTGTATTTGATACAAGTGAACACATATACAAGGTTCTTTTTTCATCTCTACATGGTATCAGAGGGAGGTTCCGGACTCCTGATCTCTGTCCGCCTGTTTTGATCCTCTGCGACCTGCTCGTCTACCCGCTGCGGCCTACGGCCTGCTGCGACCTCCGCCGGTTCAGCGACCTGCTCCTCTGCATCCGCTTCCTCTTCTTCACCGTGGTTCCACCCTCCCACCCCAGGCTTCTTATAGCCACTTCTCTCCTTGTACCTGTGGGGCCCACTTCTCCCTACAATTCTCATTCTGTCCGCCGCCTCTTTGCAGTCCGCTGCGACCTCCAGCTCTTCTCCCTGCTCGCGGTCTATTCCCGGTCGGTGTTTTTCCCTCTTGCGGACTGCTCCAATCCGCCACGGCCTGTTCTCCCCACTGTTCTCGCTCAGCCCGCTGCGGTCTCCTCTTACTCGCCGCAGCCTGTTTCTGCTCTCCGCGCTCTGCCTCTCCTCTTACTCGCTGGCTCTTCTTGACCGCCACGCTCTGCTATCTGCGGCCTTCTTGTCGCTGGAGTTCTACTCGCGACCTCTTACTCTTGCAGCCTCTTGCTCTGACCGCTGCTGTGCCAGACCGTGCGGCCTGTTGACCTGTCCGCATTTAGGTCGCGGTCTTCTTCTCCCTGTCCGCCCGCCTTCCTCTTGCGGCCTCTTGCTCTGACCGCTGTTGTGCTCAGCCAGACCGTGCAGACTGATTCCCTGTCCGCATTTAGGTCGCGGTCTTCTCCTCCCTGTCCGCTCGCCTTCCACTTGCGGCCTCTTTTGCTCTGCCGCTGCTGTGCTCAGCCAGACCGTGCGGACTGTTTCCCTGTCCGCTCTGACCGCTACGTGGTTTCCGGGCTCCGCCTTTGGTCGCGGCCTCCTTGTCGCTGGTGTCTTCACACTTTGACTTGGCGGTCTCCCTTCTAGTCGGGCGACTTCCCTACCCGTGCGGCCTCCTCTCTTGCCGGTCTTTTCTCCTAGCCTCAGTTCGTCGTCATGGCCTCTTCTGCTGACTCTACCGGCACGGCGGTTTCTCCTGCAGACCGCCCGGCCTCTCTTCCGGATGTACGTGATGAGCTCTGGATTACTACTATTTCTCTGACCGGTATAAAGAATTTTGTGAAATGGGCGCACTCTGTTCGTCGGGTCCTGCAATTGAAGGGGTTTCTTCATCATTTGACTCAGGTTGTTACCGGTACTCCTACTGACGACTAGTTACGCAACGGTGGTCGTGTGCAGATATGGATCCTTAAATCTCTTGATGGCGGGTCTTATCGCCTGGCCATGTACCACGAGACGGCTAAGGCCATGTGGGACGAGCTCCATACCCTCTACTCCGGCAAATATAGTCTCCACCATTTGTATGACATTATCACTGCACTTCAGGCCCTGGATTGTGGTGGGGCAACTGATCTGACCTACTTTGTTGCCCGGGCTCGGTCTCTGGTCGAAGCTTGGATCCAACATCAGCCTCCGACTGTGAACTTTGCTGCCCAACGTGCCAAGAAGGAAGTTGTTGGCATCGCCATGATGATGGCTCGGGTCCCGTATCACCTTCACAGTGTGCGGGCTCAGATCCTCTCCTCTACAGTTACCCCGTCCTTCTCGGATGTGTGCTCGATGCTTCTCAAGGTCTCCCCACCTCTAGATTTTTCTGGACCTCCTTCTCCGTCCCTGATCCAGCAGGCCCCTGCACCTTTATTGTCTCTCCCTCCTTCGACCCGTGGGGGCCGTTCTAATTCTCGGGGACGTGGTCGGGGTGGCCGGCCGCGGCCTAAGTGTTCTTTCTGCGGCAAAGACGGGCATCTTGAAGCTACGTGCTATCGCAAGCATGGTCGTCCTCCTCGTCCGCAGGCCTCTGTTGCTGTCACCGACTCCTCTCCCACTCGTACTGAACTCGACGAGGTTCGCCTTCAGCTCCAGCATCTTCATGGCCTTCTCAGCCGCCCGCCGGCATCGGCTGCCTCGGCTGCCTCGGCTGCCTCCATCTCCAATGAAGGTATCGCCTACCTCTCCACTGGCCCGCGATGGATCATCGATTCCGGTGCCACTCATCACATCACCTCTGTTCGCCCGCCTCAGTACTTGTCTTCCCCTCACCCGAAGTACGTCATTGTGGCTAATGGGGCCGCTGTCCCTGTTTCTGGCTGTGCTGATATTCCACTCGCCTCCTCCCTTCTCTTGTGCTCGGCTCTTCATGTTCCGAGCTCTCATTTCAATTTACTTTCTGTTGGTCGCCTTACGACTGACTTAAATTGCTCTGTGACATTTATTTTTTTTTTCTTTTCTGATATAGGATCAACAGACGCGGACTATTATTGGTAGGGGCGACTGCAGAACAAGCTCTACCTTCTTGATGACTCTCCTACTCTCATCGCATCTGTCTCCTCTTCAGATTGACATCGGCGTCTTGGTCATGCTCCTCTTCCCGTCCTTTAAAAGGCTCTCCCGGATGTATCTCTTTCTGCTTGTCAGTGTGAAACCTGTATTTTTGGCAATCAGCCACGTTCATCTTTTCCTTCTCATTGTACTCGGAGCTCTGCTCCTTTTGTTTTGGTACATTCCGATATATGGGGTCCGTACAAGATTACAAGTATTTCTGGCTACCGTTATTTTCTTACATTCATCGATGATTATTCTCGCATGACATTGTTGTATCTCCTTCGTTATCGTTCTGAGCTTCCCCGCGTATTTCGGGCCTTCATTCTTGAAATTCGCACTCAATTCTCTGCGCCCATTCAAACTATTCGCACTGACAATGCGCGCGAGTACACTGACCATGACTTCGCGATCCTCTACTCTGAGTTTGGGGTAATTCATCAAACATCTTGTGCATATACCCCACAGCAGAATGGTGTCGCCGAACGCGAGAATTGTCACCTCCTTGATGTGGCTCGCTCTCTTATGCTTCAAATGTGGGTTCCCAAACCATACTGGAACTTTGCGGTCTCCACGGCCTGTTTTCTTATCAACCGTCTCCCGTCCTCCGTCCTCCAGAATGTTACTCCCTTCAGCCTCCTCTTTCCCTCCACTCCGGTCTTTCCTCTTGCTCCTCGTATTTTTGGGTGTACATGCTACGTTCACCACCCAGGTCCATCTACCGACAAGTTGGATCCCCGTGCGGTCAAATATGTCTTTGTGGGCTACTCGTGCACTCAAAAGGGCTATGTGTGCTATTCGCCCACTACCCGCAAGGTTACAGTTTCTGCGGATATCACTTTCCGAGAAGATCTTTCCTTCTTCTCTGCTCTGGATCTCGCTCCTCTTCCGGAGCCCGTTGTGCGCCCTGTCATCTCGGTTCCCCGGTCTCCTCCTTCCCCACTTCCTGCCTAGCCTCCGGTCCTTCCCCAGCCACCTGTCATCCGGGTCTATTCTCGTCGCTCTCCTCGTCTCGTTGCCCCACTGCAGTCAGCTTCGACCTCTGACGCTCTGCAGCCTGCTGCTCCGGCTCCAGCCTCCACCGCTCATCCTATGACGAATTTTGTGTCTCTTCATCGCCTTTCACCGTCACTTCTTCACTTTGCCACAGCGTTATCCTCTGTTTCTGTCGCAAACTCTGTGCAGGAGACGCTTCAGCATCCTGGCTGGCGGGCTGCCATGGACGAGGAAATGACGGCCCTCTGGGCCAACTAGACCTGAGTTCTTGTCCCTTTACCTCCCGGTCATCGACCTGTTGGGTGTAAATGAGTTTTCGTCATCAAACATGCTTCTGATGGCACTGTTGACCGTCTGAATGCCCGCCTGGTGGCAAGTGACTTCACTCAACAACAGGGCCTTGATTATGAGGAAACTTTCTCTCCGGTGGCCAAGCTCAACACCGTTCGTGTCCTGCTCTCCGTGGCTGTGCATCGCCACTGACCCCTTCATCAGCTGGATATCAAGAATGCGTTCTTGAATGGTGATCTTCAGGAAACCGTCTACATGCGCCAACCGCCCGGGTTTGAGATCACGGGGGAGTCTCGTGTGTCTTCTAAGAAAATCCATCTATGGTCTCAAACAATCCCCTCGGGCGTGGTTTGACAAGTTCAGCAAGGTTGTTCAGGACATGGGCTTCACTCGAAGTTCCACAGACTTCTCCCTATTCACTCGACACCGGGCAACTGGAACGGTCCTTCTGCTGGTTTATGTTGATGATATCCTGCTCACTGGGGATGATTCAAAGGGGATTCACGCGGTCAAACAACATCTTAGCACTGTGTTTCAGACCAAAGACCTGGGGCATCTTCGCTACTTCCTCGGTCTTGAGGTCGCACGACGTCCGGATGGGTTTGTCCTCTCCCAACGAAAGTATTGTCTTGATCTCATCAAAGATGCTGGGCAGTCGGGTTGCAAGCCAGCAACATGGGGCATCTTTGCTACTTCCTCGGGCTGGTGTGACTCCTCGCGCCAGGGTGGTAGGCTGGTGGGACTCCAGTCCTACATCACATCATGGGTGAAACAATTTAGGTAACCAGATCGTTACCCTCATGTTCTTTATAGGTGTGTTGGCAGGCTAAGGACAAAGAATACGTGTGGTACTTGGAATCTGGATGTTCCAAGCACATAACAAAAAATGAAGACTTCCTTAGCCTGGAGAGAAAGAAAGGAAACATGGTGATGTTTGGGGACAACAAAAGAAGAATACTAGGTGTCAACGTTGTAGGTAACAAACTGTTTTCTATTTTAAATGTTCTGTTTGTAGATGGTTTAAAACATAATCTCATTTCTATCAAGGAGGTCGGAGAATCGAGCCCCGACCTCAACAACCTATCGGCCCTGTTGTGGGACCGGGGATGAGTTGGGGTGTACGGTCCGCGGACCTGATAAGGCCTATCGGGTGGGCTCCCGGTGGGACCCCTGGGCTGGTGTGACTCCTCGCGCCAGGGTGGCAGGCTGGTGGGACTCCAGTCCTGCATCACATTATGGGTGAAACAATTTAGGTAACCAGATCGTTACCCTCATGTTCTTTTTTGGTGTGTTGGTAGGCTAAGGACAAAGAGTACGTGTGGTACTTGGAATCTGGATGTTCCAAGCACATAACGAAAAATGAAGACTTCCTTAGCCTGGCGAGAAAGAAAGGAAGCATGATGTTTGGGGACAACAACAAAGGAAGAATACTACGTGTCAACGTTGATGGTAACAAACTGTTTTCTATTTTAAATGTTCTGTTTGTAGATGGTTTAAAACATAATCTCATTTCGATTAGTCAACTTAGTGATAAGGGCATTAATGTTTTATTTGAAACCTCTACAAATTCATGCAAAATTATAGATTCCAAAATTAATGATATATTGTTAACCGTACCTAGGAAACACAATGTCTATACTATCACATTTGATGATCTATCTACATCTAATCTAAAATGCTTAGTTGCCAAAAATGATAAATTGGAATTATGACATAGGAGACCAGGACATTCCGGTACTAAACTTATTGTTAAACTATCAACAAAAAAACTATATTCTCTGTGCCAAAAAAGAAAAATTTGTCAAATCATCATTTAAAAGCAAAAAACGACATTACTACATCTAGACTACTGCAATTAATTCATATGAATCTTTTTGATCTAATTAGTACATGTAGTCTAGGTGGTAAACATTATACTTTTGTCCTGATTGATGAGTACTCTAGGTTTTGTCGGACTATTTTCTACCTACTAACTCTGACCCTTTTCACGATTTCTCCACTATATGCACACATATTCATAATGAAATGAAAATGAAAATTAAATGTATTAGGTCGGATCACGGGGGAGAATTTGAAAATGAAAACTTTACTAATTTTTGTAACAGACACATTGCCTTTTCTGAAGCTAGATAGCACCATGACATCTGACTTAGAGTTAACTATTTGACATAGATTGTGAGTGAATACCACTTTGTATTCACTATCACAAAGCTGATTGATACTAATGAGATTATGTTGAAGACCTTCAACTTAAGCTACTTTAGAAAAAGAGATGTCTCTGATTCTGATCATACCATAGCCTTTGGATTGACCATAGTTGGAGTCACCAAAAATTACCTTAGGGCCATCCATGACCTTATAATGTTCTAACAGATCGTTTTGTTCAGTCATATGTCTGGAGCATTCACTGTCCAAATACCACAGTTGGTTTGTGGATGCACAAATCCCTAACCTGAATGAGTGTATTTTGATGACCAATGCATGGATTGATCGGGAGAGAAGTGTGATGAACATCATGGTGCATTATAGTTCTGGAGTTGCATTTGGCTTTCAAAGAATTTTTCCACCCCATGCATGACAGTATTTTCATTTTTGCGTCTTGTATTTGGTGATTGATGGCCTCGAGGTCCTAAGAGAGGAAAGTATATTGCAAATTATGAGGGATAATGCATCCAATAATATGGCATCATCGAATTTTATGATTTTGAAGATTCCTATGATTTTTTGAAATAGTTGTGCAATACATACAATTAACCTACGAAGCACGGATACGTATTATTTAGGCCCGTACCCGTACCGGGTACGTTTCTGGTACGGGTACACGTATGGTACGCGCTGATACGCGCTATTAGGTTTCGGTCGGGTTTTGTTTCCGCATTTCATTTCTTCCCACAGCGCATCGCCTTTTGCTTCTTCGCTGATCCCGCGTTCCTCATTTCTTCCCGCACTGACGGCCATCAACGATCCTTTCTGCGGCCTTCCTCTTCTTCGATCCCGTACGCTGCGGCCTTCGACGATCCCGCACGCTGCAGCCTTCGACGATCCTGCACGCTCCTTCGACGATCCTGCATGCTGCGCCTTCGACAATCCCGCATGCTGCGCCTTCGAAGATCCTCTTCCGCAGGTAGGTCTTCTTCTTCTTAATTAATTGAACTAACAAATTAATGTGTGTTAGTTCAATTAATTAGTTCAAATTAATTTGTGAATGTGTTGTTAGTTCAATTAGTTAGTTCAAATTAATTTGTGAATGTGTTGTTAGTTCAATTAATTAGTTCAAATTAATTTGTGAATGTGCTGTTAGTTCAATGAGTTAGTTCAAATTAATTTGTGAATGTGCTGTTAGTTAAATTAATTAGTTCAAATTAATTTGTGAATGTGTTGTTAGTTCATTTAATTAGTTCAAATTAATTTGTGAATGTGTTGTTAGTTCAATTAGTTAGTTCAAATTAATTTGTGAATGTGTTGTTAGTTCAATTAGTTAGTTCAAATTAATTTATGAATGTGTTGTTAGTTCAATTAGTTAGGTCAAATTAATTTGTGAATGTATTTGTGATATATGCATATATATCAAGAAGGTTTGTGTGATTTTGTTGATTATCTCTTGAAGATATATACAAATGATTCTTTTACTTAGGATCATATTAGTGTTGAGCTTTATCTTTATCAATACCAACAAGGATTATTTGGTAACAAATAGACAATTGCAAAGCCCTAAATTAAATGCAGGTATATTTTAATATTTTATGTTGATTAACCTTAAATTTTAAATGATGCGTCGTTGAAATAATTTCTTTTGTAGTTTACCGGCGCATTGGTGGAGTCTAAACGGGACTGATACTCATCGTAAAACTATGATCGATAATTTTGAGCATAACTACTATTTCCTCTGGCTATGAGAGGAACTGAAGCACTTTTGAGATGTTTAGGTACATACCATTAATACTCATAATTTAATCTAATAGAAATATCTTATTTAAAGTGTATACTTGTATGCGTTATTGTATTTTTGAATTTTATAGATAGAGTCTAAGAAGAGGAATATGCTCGACAACAAAAGATTGAACGATCTAGTTTTTGTAAAGTTCAATGATATGTTGAAGTCAAAATATTCCGAAACATTTTGACATCCTTTGGCTGCCAAGAGCTTAGATTCAGGGAAGGTACAAAAGACTGGATTGCGAATGTTGTTGATGGTGAGGATGATGATGAATTGATGATAGTGATGATGAACTCTTTCTTGAAGAGGGTTGATGTGGGCGCAACTTGAAGATATTGTTGACACCAATCTATATACAAGGATGCCTTCTAGAACGGGACAACACAAATCTTGAGTCGTCAAGTTTGTTGAATGATCATGTTCCGTTTATATTAACATTCGATATATATAAGCTAACATGAAAAGCCTAAACCAACATGTTTTTGACATCTGTGTGCGTGCATGTTGCAGAGATAGAAGAGGGTCAGAGACGAGGACACATGGGCACATCGCATATGTCGATGTTGGGACCAAGGCGGCGCGGACACCGATCTCGAATCGATGACAAACATTCTCCAGTAGTGGTGTAGTGCGCACGGACATAACGTACCCATCACCGTATATTTTATTATCTCACATATTTCGAGTCGTGGTTCTTTACCGTTTGCACTCCGCTTATATTGTAACTAGGCACTATATCAGCCAATGTTTTTCTTTCATTTGAAACATCGAAGAGTAACGGTTTTGAAGGAGCCCTAGGGGCTAGATTCTTCCCTCTTCTTCTTCCCTCTTCTTCTCTTCCCTTCCCTCTCCTCATTTTCAACTCTAGTATCTAACATTTGGTCCGATCTGCCAACATCCGGCCGCGGTCTCCTTCGCCTCTTTACCAAAGCCTATCCTCCGGTCTTCACCTTCGTTGCACCTAGTGTTCTTCCATAGAACATTGTTCTTGCATTCGTCTCCCTACCGCGACATTGACACTACCTACCACTTTTTCCCGCGACATTGACATTGCCTTCTGCTCCTCGCGACATCTACACTGCCTGCCTCTCCTTCCCGTGACATCAACTCCGCTCCTTCCCGACATCGACACCTCCTTCTGCTCTTTTCCGCAAAATCGTCGTCGACTTCGACGCCGACTTTGGCGCCATCGCCTTCGACATTGACACCGCCTCCCACGAAATCGGTAGATCCACACCGCCCTCACTTGCAATCTTTCCCGCAACATCACCTTCGGCTTCGTCCCCAACTTCAGACCCACCTTCGACTGCAGTGATCTTGGGCTGACTTCGTCCGCGCCGCTGTCACTACCAATGTCCTCCTTTTGGATGTTTCCAGCCGCACCTTGCTCGTCTGTATGCCCCCTCGGCTCCGCTCCATGGCACATTCCGACGTACTGACTCCTCTGGTGGATCCGACCATCAATCATCTTGACGGTTACGAAGACGCCATTGCCTCGGTCCATGCCCTCATGCTACGAATGGGCGTGAAACTTGATGCCATCTTGGCATGCCGCCCAAGCACGTCTGTAATCTCCACCGAGGCCTCCCCTTCCCTCCTCAATGCACTCCCAGGCTCTTATCGAGACACGGTTCCGCCGTCAGTTGTTTTTTTTACCTGACACCCCGATCCTTCGAAGTTTCGTCCTTCAACGACACTGATCTCATGGGTTGGATCGCCTGAGCGGAATAGTTTTTCGACATCCAACAAATCTCAGAGCCGCATAAAGTCAGAACAACTATTATATGCATGAAGGGCTCCACACCTCATTGGGTCAGTTCGCTCCAACAGTCAGCACATGCTCTCTCTTGGCCCAACTTGCTGCAAGATCTCATTCATTGATACAATGTTTGTTACTCAGGTTCAGCGGTGGACCGCCTTTGCGGTGTTCGTCAAATGAGACTCCTCGACGACTATCTAGGTGAATTCATCGCTCTCGCCACGCATGTACCCGACCTTCCCCTTGATCACTACCTTAGCTTCTTCATGTATGGGATCCTTTCGCATATTCGTGTCCACCAGGGCACACATCACCCACCCTCTATTGCTGAGGCCATGTACCTCACCTGCTTGGTGGAAGCGACTTCAACGCCCCCTCCGTTGACACTGACTAGTCACCGGAGAGTTCGACGCCCTGTCCGGTTGCTTACCCTCCTTCACCCTTCCGTCCGCCATCCAGGTGCATACCGCGACTCCCTCGCGTCTCGGCCCACCGCCTTGGCCGCCGCACGACACCCGGATGACTAACCAAAAGTATCATGATCTTCGCACTAAGATCCTCTGTTTTCATTGTAAACATCCCTACTCTCCCACTCACAACTGTCCTTTGAAGGAGCTCTGCATCATCATTGGCGAGGAAGGCCCAGAGATTACCATTGGGAATTTTGAAGCCCTAGAGGGCGATGAATCCCCTGCCGTCACAGGACCCCATGCGGGATTGCATCGTTTTGAAATTCTATGTTTGACAACTAGTGAGGCCTCTGGCCTCCTCACTATGATGTTCTCCAGGTCCATCTATGTCACTCCCCTGACTATGTTGGTTGATAGTGGGGCCAACCACAACTTCATCTCCCCGCGCTTTGTGACACTGTTCGACATTCTCCCGTCTCCTGCTCCTCCCGCGTTTTGCTTGGGCGACGACCGCCGCACTACCAGTGAGGACACTTTTCAGACATGCACATGACTATGTGCCCCTGTCGTCTCCACGCTGATTTCTATTTCTCCGAGCTCGGTGACCTTGACGTTGTTCTTGACGTCGCGTGACTTCGTACTCTGGGCGATGTGTATCTTAACTGGGCTTGCATGACGATGCTTTTTTCCTCAAGCAGCAGTACCTTTCCTCCTTGCCGGGGCGGTATCCTTCCTCCGCCCGATGGTGGCCCGCACTCCGAATCCACAGCCAACAGCTGTGAACTTTGCCACCCACTTGCGGGACGACGTCGCGCCAAACTACCAAACCACTCCTCAACCATCCCAGAGGCTGTGCATTCAGGAAGTTACTTTGGCCTTGAGGACAAGGCGAATTTTCAAAAGCGGCATTATTATGAAGACGGAAGAGGGTCGGGTATGAGGACACAAGGGCACAACGCATATGTCAGACACAGATCCAAATTCGATGACGAGCATTCTTCAGTTGTGCGCACGGACATAGCACACCCAACGCCGTGCATTTTTTTAGCTCGCATGTATTTAGAGTCGTGGTTATTTACTGTTTGCTCTCGCTTATATTGTAACTAGGCACTAAGCCTAGACTTGTCTTTCATTTGAGGTATTGAGTAACGTTTTAGAAGGAGCCTAGAGGCAAGATTCATATCTCTTTTTCTTCTTCCCTCTTTTTCTCTTCCCTCTCCTCCTTTTCAACCCTAGTATCTAGCTGTGCATATGCATAAAGGAAATACATAACTAGAATATATAGATCATGATTATCGTTGCCGATATTACTTCTACTTCAGTTCATGGTGTCATGCATCACCTCCCCGGGACTTCAAATAATTTGACTCCACGGAATAAGAGTTGAGATAAGCCTGATGAATATATGGGTCTAGCTGTTGCGATATCCAATATTCTTAAATCTGTGTCAGGCCTTTTCAGATATGACATCTCAGGCATCTTGAAGAATGCTCAGAATGTTAACTGCTATTGATATTCTGTCTGTTAGCATTGGCAAAGATATCCACGTTAATTCATAATATAAAATAAGATCAGCAAGGAAATCTGATTCAAAAGCAATATTATTATTCTTCCAAAAATTTTGTAAGTTCTAGATCTTTTTTTAGTTAGCATTTTTAAGATTCCAAATGGAAATCTTATTGATCTTTACCTTTACAAGCACCATGTATTCATTCTCAGATTTGACGACACTCTTGTGTTGATTATTAGCATGTTTATAGCTTTAAAATATCATTGTAAGTTTTTGGCGTATCTATTTATGTAATTCATGCACATGTTCCACAAAATAACGATCAAAACGATGATGCCCTTCAAGGAATGAGTAAGTTTACAGGATCAACATGCATGTAAGTTCATATTTTAGAAAAAAAATCAAAAAAGGCTATACCAAGTGTCAATTGAACTAACAAACTGCAATTTCAGTGGTGGGGAGATATAAATCCCAAATGGTAGCATATTTAATAATTATTTTTCTAAATGCATATACCATGTTATAATTCATAACATCACTTTGATAATCGGTTTGTAGGTGATATGTAGCGGAGAAATTGTATCGTCCCCTAAATGCCAATCCGGTGTCCCCTAGTTTATTCCACAAGTTTTTCCATATGTAGATAATGATTGAATGATTGCTCAACATGTCACTAAGACTAGGTATGCAAATCATATACTTGACTGTAATTTTATTAAGTTGATATCAATTCAGATGCACAAAGAGTTGTCATTCTTAAGAGTAAGAAGAGTGGGGAATACCACATGAAATTGCATTATCATGAATGACATGCGTACTCATTACATCATTTACCTCCCATCATGTCCAGTGGAGCTCATCCTATAGTATGGAAGATTGGGAATCCAAGCATGAGATCAGTCGCATGCTGAATTCTTTTTGGAGGGAGTTTAGACAATATTTCTCTGTACATACTTCAAACTCTCGTTCTCACGAGTAAGCCTATAACATGTTCAGCATTGAGGAACATATAAAAGGATTACATAACTATAAAATGTAAATCATGATTTCCAGCATTGATGTCCCTTTTGTATCAACTCATGGCGTCGTGCATCGTATCCAGATCAAAATGTTATTTTAGATGGCTAAGATCTTTGTTAGACTGAGTTGTTCCCAAGGCTAGATGAATGCATCATTATGGTTTCAAGATGATTTGAAACAATAAAAGTTATATATTTGTCAACTAGGAAACACCAATACGGATACAAGTATCAAGTATGATATGTATCTAGTATGGTGGTACGTCAAAATTCAAAAAACAATGATACCTGTGCAACTGAATATTGTATCAAATATATATGTGTGCCCTAAAATTTGAAAGAGAGTGATTTGAAATTGAAGTTTGATGATTTGAGGGTTGTAATTATTACTCAGAGCCAGAAAATCTTGTTGTGAAGGCTTTGTGATTGTGACCTTAATGTGAAGTAACAAGTAATCAGAGTAAGAATAATTTGTGTCGTAATTATTGAAGGGCATGTGGTTATCACCTAGGAAGCATCGATACGGGTACGGGTACCGGGTACGATACGCGTATCCGGTATGACAATTTAAAAACAAAATACTGATACGGCGGGATACATTGTATTAAATATAATAAATATATACGTATACATCACAAATGCAATTATAAATCCTTAAAACAATAAAACATGAAACATAAAAATAATAGTGATAAGAAAACATCATTTAGCCTAATTTGCACCAAAATGGTTCGTAATATTGAAATAGCAAATGAAATCTATATATGAAATAACAAAATAATAACAATACCTGCACAGATAACAAAATAAATTTATATAGAAATCTGTATTTCAAATACATTTTTGTACAGATTTATGTATAGAGATTTCTCTAAGAATTCTGTACAGAAATCTGTAGATTTTTCCAAAAAAAAAATCTATTTATGGACATATTTCTCCAAAAGAACTCTAAAAGAAATCTGGACAGAGAAAAAGAATCTGGACAGATTAGAAACTGTAAATTCAATGCAAGTTCACAAGTTCGGTGTTGATGAAATTTTTGAAATCTGGAAGAAGAAGAGAAGAAGAGTAGGAAGAAGAAGAAGAAGAAGAAGAGGAAGAAGATGAGGAGGAAGAATGTTAGGGTTTAGGCCAAGAATCAAGCTGGGGGGGCGGGCCCGGGTGTCTGGTTCCGCCTCGGCAATTCCTGTGATTCCACACCCACAATTCAAGGCTTGTGCACCGTAACAGGGTCGCGGCCCAGACACCCCAACCCGTCTTCGCGGCTAGTATATAACCCCGACAGGTTGTTGAGGCCAGGGATCGAACCCCTGACCTCCTTGGTAAGGGAGTCTTAAACATGACTCTTATCACCAACTGAACTGGCTCCGACCTGAATCGTGGGTGTGGAATCGCAGAAATTGGCGAGGTTCACCAAGTCAGGCGCTCGCCCCCCA
>CM077159.1:155019266-155071964 GCA_039583875.1 Platanthera guangdongensis | reverse complement strand
TTGTTATTGCTTGCAATGATCTTGTTTTGGTTGATGAGACGTACGAGGGTGTAAACGTGTAACTTGAATCTTCACGAGACACTTTAAAATAGAAGGATTTTAGGTTGAGCAAGACACAAATGAAGTATATGGAATTTAAATTTAGTAGTACAAGAAGGAACGGATGACTCCGTCATTAAGTTGGGTGACCAAGATATAAGGAAAGACATGATGTACTTAGGCATTAGTGAAATTATAACTAAAGATAGGCCACAATGACGACAAATGATCCATATAGCCAACTACTGCTCGTACCATGTAAAAGACAGACTAGATAGAATCGGGAAACTGGGAAAAGAATGCTCTATTTCTTAGTAATACCAACCGAAGCTCCGGTCTTCCCGCCCGTTCCTATCTTCTCCGACCTCGACGCTCCTACCTATGGCCTATACAGTTGTCGACGTGCCACCCTGTGGCGGTTTTGCTACCAACGAGCTTCTCGTGCGCCAGTTGCGACGCCCTCGCCTGCTCCAGACCCCTCGCCGGAGCATGTTTTCACCAGCCACCGCCTCCTTGGGCTCCGATGATCTGTCCTTCGCCTGTTCCCACCCAGGCCACCGAAGCCGTCGTCAGTTTCCATCACTCTCGATCACGCCAGTGAACAGGGCCCTCTCCACTGCTTTATTTTCCTTTCAGCCAACCACGCCACCTTCAGCTTTCTGCCACTTCTACCGTTCAATTTCTAGAGTCAACGTTCAGACAACTTTAACCCATTCCTATTCCATGACTGAATCTGGCTCTGCACAGGTCCAACCTCTTTTCCCTTCCTTCTCTCTAATGTTATTATAATTTGTATGCTTAATATTATTTTTATGAACCCTAAATTCAGAGCTTGCCTATAATTATCACTTATTTTTGTTTTTCGTCAATTTTAAAACTTGCTTGTCTCGTATTCTCATTTCTTTAAAAAAACTCGCTTATGAAATTTTAAATCGTACTAAAAAAACGTTCGATGGTTAAATATTAACGGGTGTTTGCAACTCTGGGTTGATTATCGCCTTATTTTACTCGTGAAAGTCATGTTTGCGTCACAAAATTTAGAACATCACATTTTTAATATTTAAAATATAATTTTTGGTATCGGGAATACGTCAGCCATCATCATAAAATGCATATTTGACATGACAACGTTTATGACCATCATCAAGAAATGAAAACTAGTTTTGAACATAAAAGTGAACGAAGTTCCTTAGGCAAGGTCAGACGTTCACGAACAATGGTTCATAACCACCACATTCATGACCGCCGCCACCGGGCCAAACAGAGCCTTAGGGTTTGTTTGATGCGGTGTTTTTGCTCCGGTGAGTTTGGACAAAAATGTCATTGTCATAAATTATGTGTTTGTCATGACAACATTTATGACCATCATCAAGAAAAGAAAACTTGTTTTGAACATAAAAGTGGATGAAGTTCCTTAGGTGAGGTCGGATATTCATGAACGACGGTTCATAACCTCCGTGTTCACGACCGCCACCGCCGCGCCAAATAGAGCCTTAGCCACTGTTTGACGCTGCGTTTTTGCTTTAGTGAGTTTGGACAAAAACGCCACCATCATAGATTGCATGTTTGGCATGTCAATATTTATGACCACCACAAAGAAAATAAAAATGGTTTTGAACATAAAATTGCTGAAGTTTCTTAGGTGAGCTCAGACGTTCACGAACGGCGGTTCATATCCACCGCATTCATGACCGCCGCCGCCGTGCCAAACGAAGTCTTACATACGAAGCTTGGGTGCCCAAATTTATCTTCTTCAAAGAAAATGATTTCTCCCATGCCACTTCTGCTACCAAATAGCTCATACTTTCCTTATTCAAGCATGTTTATAAGTTGAATAATCCAGGTGTTAGAAATGATCGATTCTGTAATATTAATCTGTTTTCAGTTGTTATAATCTGTATAAATTTAAGTCTATCTTGTATATTGTGGAGCAGGAGCACCAATTGCTGGATCTGCAGTAGATAAGATAGAGCAAGTGGTGGGATATGTCAGTCTAGGGTACCCCTTCGGTTGGGCAGCATCGGTCCTCTTCGGAAGGCACCATGAAGCTATTCTCCGATCCAAGAAGCCAAAGCTGTTTGTCATGGGAACGAAGGATGGATTCACGAGCGTGAAACAGCTCCAAAATAAATTGAAATCTTCGACCGGCAGGACCGAGACCCATCTGCTTGACGGAGTCGGGCATTTCCAGATGGAAGGGCCTGTTTATGATGCGCTGATGGTCAATCTCATCTTCGATTTCATTCAAACCCTGCAGCCACAGGTAGCTTTATGATTTGGAGCTTCATTCTTTAGTGTTCTTAATATAGGCTATATTCTTAGATCAATCATCCAGTATAGGTTTGTTGATAAAATAATATTGTTAATGCCATTAATATTATTTTGAGAAATTTATTAATACTAGGGCTTCTTTTGGGAGGACTTATTTTCACCTGTCTTGCGGTTACGACCGCATGAACCCGACCTTGATTAAGGTCCGGTTCATGCGGTCGCAACCGCTTGACCAGTGAAAATAAGCCCCCCCCCCCCCCCCCCCAAACGGAGCCTAGATATCTTTTATGATGTGAGTTTGAATATGCGATTTAGGCTTTGTCTGGGGGGACTTATTTTCACCGGTCCGGTTCGTGCGGTTGTAACCGCTTGACCGGTGAAAATAAGTTCCCCAAACGAAGCCTTAGAGTTTAGACCATCAAAGTAATAGTTGAAGGCTCCCTGGTCACATCGATCAAAGACCGATGCAACTGATGTGGCCGCCACCAATCAGAACCTTCTGAAAGTAACGCGTGTACGGTAGATTTTCTCGTCTTGACTTGATCGGTGGCTCCGTTGCTAGCCCGCCTGGATTCTTTCACCAAGCCCCCCCCCCCCCCCCCCCCCCCCCCCCTAACCCCCCCCACCCCCCCCCCCCCCCCCCCCCCCCCCCCCCCCCCACCCCCCCCCCCCCCCCCCCCCCCCCCCCCAGCATGACTTTCTTGCTTTCACCGCAACTCATGAATGTTCTCTGTAGATTTTTGTTGTTGTTGCTTTTTAAAAAGCTTTAGGCTCCGTTTGGCATGGTGGCGGCGGTCACGAGCACGAGGGTTAAATTATCATTTGTTAATGTTGGAGTCAAAATATGTGTTCAACTCTCCGCACGCTATCTCTGAGTAGAGTGGTCTACAGAAGTAATTGTGGTTCGCAAGCGATTGGTTACTAACCCTTTGCAGATGGAAGAAGGCTGAAAAGGAAAGTGCCAATGGCAGCGACGAACACCAGATTGGACCGTCACGGTGAATACCTCTCCTGCGCATAGGCTCAAAAGACAACTTAAAGAACATGCTAAAAATTCCTAAAGTATGTTTGGACCTATAATGTCTATTATGTGCATGAGCATATCTGCCGCAAGCTGGCCATCCCGCATTATGACAATTACCTGCAGCTGGGGTTGAACCTTGAGCTCTCGTGATGAAACAATGCCCTCACTATCTAATTCGTGCTTGCTGCCACCTGACTTTAGACACATCTAATTTATGAGCCTCAATTTTGTCCAAACAAACTTAATTTTTATTAACGACAGAACAATTTTGTTTACTCAAAACAAGTATTAAAATTAGAAGAAAAAAATCATATTTTTTGGTATATAATGAAAAGTCATATTTACTATGAAAACGAGATTTGCTTTGTAAGAATATTTTAAAAAGATAATATTAAGAGATTTAAGCCTATAAATTTATTATGATTATGAATACCCTTTATACATTTCACGCTTCTTCCAAAGCAAAAAGTCTTCTTTAATAATTTTACCTTTTTTTAGGCGATTGCTAATCGCAACCCGTTATTGGCTAGACGCACCCCAAAATCTCTTAATTTTTTGCGTCTTTTCAAAATACACCTTGTACATGCAATTTCAGGAAAAGTGTTCAACAAGAAAGTTGTAGATCTCGATGAGAACTACAACTTTCGTGTTGAACACTTTTCCTGAAATTGCATGTACAAGGCGTACTTTTGAAAGGCGCAAAATATGGACATATTTTCAAAGTACGCCTTGTACATGCATTTTTAGGAAAAGTGATCAACACGAAAGTTGTAGATCTCGACGAGATCTACAGCTTTTGTGTTGAGCACTTTTCCTGAAATTGCATGTAAATGGCGTATTTCGAAAAGACACGAAAAATTATAAGATTTTGGAATGCGACTAGCCAATAATGGGTTGCGGTTAATAATCGCCTTTTTTTTTACTCTTGATCACATAAAAAATTATTTGGCCACATTAATGCTCTTGTAATATTAATCATTAAAGCTTAGTGGTGATTTTATGGTTTAGGGTGATTATAAAATCACCCTAAATGCCCAATCTCATCTTATCAACTTCATACACATTTATGTTCAAAAATAGATGTATTTTCTTGAGAGTTGAGAGGGGTCATAATGGTGTTGTGCCAAACATGCATTTTATGACGGTTGCTTTGTTATCCAAATTCATCAGAGCAAAAAAAAATGTGCGTAAAATGGAGCCTAAATCATAAGTAAGAACTCCATATTTTGTGGCTAATTCCTGATTAGCTAGAGAAAATAAATTAATTTTACTCTTTTGGCCAAAATCATAAATATTCTAGGACTTTTGCACTTAAAACATATAATTAGTGGAATACAATATAATTTTCAGTAATAAAATATAGTAATAATAATAGTAATACACAAAAAAAACTGGGATTAATGTTAGTTTGGTGATTGAGGCGGTCAATTCCGCTTTTCATATTACTCATGTACTCCTTAACTAGTTTGAATGAGTTTGTTCATACATGACATATATTCGATCATTGCATAGTAAATAAGGGCGGTTCTAAGGTGGGCTGGGACTCGAGCATCTTTGAGAATTTTGTAAAATGAACAGTAGATTTAGATTCCTCACGTATAGCTAATGAATTGTTGAACTTTCTGAATCAAAATACTAAAGTGTGCCTAAAAAGATACTCAAATTTGTATTAATACAAATCTTAGGTTTATCACTATCATTTGAATATTATATAAAAAATGTTAAGGGTCTGATTGTTTGCACGGAAATGAGCTAATGAATAAGAATTGAATGGCTAATTTTAATTTTGTTGTTCGTTTGCATGTTTGACATTAAAATTTGAATTTTAATGAATTCCGTGAAATTTATTTTGTACTAAAGACAATTCTTTCTAATATATGTAAGAATTGGACAATTTTGACTGAGACACGTTTTTCGCCCGAGTGCGTGTGTTTTCACCGGGAGCGCATTTTGTCGTCCGATATAGATTTTTTGCCCGAGTGCATTTTTTGCTGGGGAGTGCGATTTTTGCCCGGGCGCTCGTTTTTTCACCCAGGTATGAGTTTTGCGCCTGGGCACTCGTTTTTTGCCCGGGCTTGTGTTTTTCGCCCTAACGCTTGTTTTTCGCCCGAGCGCACGATTTTCGCGCGGGCGCGTGTTTTTTACCCCGGCGTGTTTTATCGTCTGTCATGCATTTTTTGCCCGAGAGTCCGTTTTTCGCCCCGTCGCAAGATTTTCGCGCGGACGAGTACATTATACTCAAAAACAGTTGTAATCACTTGAAATACAGTTGCAACTGTAATCACTTGAAATACAGTTTCACAAACATTCACTTGAAATACAGTTTCGAAAAATAGTTCAACATATGCAAAAGATGCAAAGTGATGAGGTTGTCGTTCGCTCCTTCCTGTTGCTGGAAAAATAGTCGTACATGGTTCTTCTCAAGCCAGCCGTCGGCGAGAAAATGTGTCTGGAAATCTGCCGGAGATCGCGAGTGCGCGTAGAGGAGGAGTTGTTTGATGACGACACCTACATTAACAAGTACGACTCGCCGAGTTCGCCTCGCAAGAAATCTGCCAGAAATTTGCTGGAGTTCGTCTCGACTGGGCCGTAGATTGCGTCACTTTGCCCGCCTAGGTTAGGGAAGAAGAGAGAAACGTGTAAAAATAAGTGGGCTCGTATTTTTTGAAAGTGCTATTTAACCGTGCTCCTAGCACAGAAAACACTACACATACACAAATTTCCTATACTCATTTGCTCTGGCAATTTCAGGAGAAATTTAAATATACTAATATATACAAATAAAAATAAACTTTTGGTAGTGTCCCTTCTCTTCGATCCCCTGATGGCGTAGCAGATCTTGGCCGCGAGACCTAGAATCGGGGAAATGGCACCTGCCTCCGGCCTTCTTCCCTCCTTCGCCTCGCCTGCCTCGTTTCCTTCTTCACCCATCTACTACTCCAAGGACAAGAAGCCGCGGTCCTTTGCCGCCGCCCCAATTCATACCTTTTTACCGCGCCGCGTTTTCGCGCTTTTGGTCATCTCCGTTCTCTGCCTCGTCGCCGGACTTGGCGGAATAGCTTTCACCGCCGCCAACCTACGGCGTACCCCGAGAACCATTACCGTCTTCCGATGCGGTCGTGCGCAGGACTCGCTCAGGACCCATCGATCCAAATCCCTCGTCGCCGAGGGGCTTAACGCCAGGCCGAAGATCCTTGGATTCGTTGGCGTGCAGACGGGATTTAGCTCGGCGGATCGGCGGGGGGCTTTGCGAAGCACTTGGTTTCCGGCAAATCCCGAAAGTTTGATGAGGTGAGGTCAGAGATCTTCTGCAACTTTATGATATCTTCTTCAAAATTAGGAATTAATTCGATAGTTTTGGTGAACTGGGATTCAGCTGGCTATTTGATTCTGATTCTTCATAGCAGATATTTTGATTAGTAGAACCTGATGATCTTACTTTTGGAACAGTAGTAGCTATGATTATTTTTTGACGACGATGATATAAGAAACTATTCTAATTCCCTTTCAGAAGAACATTTTGGTTTTATCTTTTTATCATGATGAATAATGAGAACCCTGTATGCATCTTTATTCGCCTCTCTTATCAAGTAAATTGCATGCGTTGGGCATTTTAGTAGTCATTCTCCAATTGAAGTGACCAAAAACTTCACGTCTACCGAAAGCAAAGGCTGCTGGATCCAGTCCCTCCCAGTTGTGGCCTCTTCCCATGGCTTTCTTGATCGGACCGTAGTCTGCCTCGATGTGAGCTAGTTGTGATGAGCTGCTATGCTAGTTCATGACGCATCCTACCTTGAATACATGCTCAAATGGCGTAATAAGCCGCATAGTCATGCGATAGAGATGGGGGGGGGGGGTCAAAGACTTGGGTGTTGGAGCCCTTGACACAAGTATGGCTCTATGTTCAATATGTTCATGTGTAAGCCGAGCAAGACAAGAATAAAATATTGTGCCATGATATCTTAGCATTATAGCGACAACAATATGGCGCAACATGAAAGATATGGATTTCACTAAGTGTAAGTTAGGTGTCGAGCATGGACGACGCAAGTGTCACAAGGCACAAAGGATAATGCCTTGGTGTTCAAGATAAGTACAACACTCATGGTGTAAGTACATAGCAGGACGTCATCAATGACACGGCAGATGTTCAGCACCGCTGGTACATTTGCAAAGATGGAGCACAACCATGCCAAGACTTGGCATTAATGTGTGTGGCAAGGGGGTCGTAGACACATGCTTGGTGCATGAATGACAAAGGATGACTCCAAATGATATGAGTTGCATCAAGAATCACACTAAGGTATAGGAGTATGTTTTGCATGAGGTTTAGGGTGGAATTGTGTTGATATTTCTAGAATATTCTAGTAGGATGTGAAATACTTTAGAATATTTTAGAAGACTGTGCAACCTTCTAGAGAACTCTAGGTGTGTCGGTGTGTGTAGAGGTTTCTAGAATAATATAGAGTTTTGTAGATGTAGAGATTATTCTCGAGTAGTCTGGAATGATTTGGAGGCTTGTACATAGTCATGAGATGAGTGTAGAGGAGTCTAAAGTTGGGTATTTCTAGAGTCCTCTCTGGTTTGGAGGGGAAACTCCTTAAGAGGCTATAAAAATGTGGATGTGTGTTCATTTATGAACAAAAAATCCAAGCAATCCAAGAAATAATGCAAGTGATGAAAGAGTCAAGAGTTTTAAAGCTTTAAAGTTGTGAATAGAAGTTTGACTATTCTTTCTCGAGTATTTTCTCTCTCCATCATATATTTGTGTGTGTGATAATTTCTCTGCTAGTGAAGAGCTAAGGGTTGGCTTAACTATTGCGAAGGGTGCTAAAAGAAACTAAGGCCACGCAGATCAAAATTTGAGTGCATGGCTTAACAATTGATATCAGAATAGCTTCAAACAAGCTGGGTGAATTTCAGCAAGATTCAACCAGCTGGAGGTAAGCTCGACTTAGGTTTTTATAGGAATACACAAGGTACACAACAGTCAGCGAGGTATATGCGAGAAGAGTTTCGTCGGGGTTTAAGGGGCCTCGCATGAACGATATGGAGTTTGTCATTGTTACAGTCCAAGCGAGGTGCGTGTACACATCCAAGTGCATGAAGGAGGCAAAATTCAAGGAGGAGGAAGTCCAAAAAATGTTGCAAGTTGTTCTTGATGTTGACGCTAGTAAATTCTTAAAGAGGAGGGAATCTCTAACATCCATGTTGGAACTCAAAAGTGAGGAGAAAGGGGAATTCAAGGCAGAAGATATGCGGATGAGTAGCAGGTGTGAGGCCCCCATTTTAGACCCCACAGAAACTTTGTATCTAAGCTATTTTCAAGTCATTCGTCCCAGGAGCAGGTGGGCGCATCAATCTATCATAAAAGGTACAATCATCTAACCCAAGTGATTCAAGGGTCTTGGAACAATAGAAGAGTTAGATGACTTCGTGGAGAACTTGGAGTAACACTTTCATGCAAATATGTTCACCGATGAGGCAACACAGATAAGAACTGCTCGATTTCACTTGGTGAGAGAAGCTTCACAATGGTAGCTTGATAAGCGAAAGAGGTAAACCATGAACACTAGGGAGAATTTCAAGAGAGAACTTAGACATTGATTTGATCCCAAGTTCTTTAATGTGAAGAAGATGGTGATGTCAAAATGACGTTTCTTCAGATGCATGTAGGGCCATAGATTGATGGATACCTAGTGCAGACTTCTCATAAGCAGGCATGCATATTTTCCAAAGGAACCACGTTTTAGAAAGTTGTTCAACCACGCAATGGTTGTGGGAAACTAAAGAAGGTATCAATAACCACAGTAACCCAAGTGAAGTTGCTATGGATGAGGAATTCATAAGCCAAGGTGGCATGGCTCATGTTTCTAATGATGATGACAACTTGGTGAACCAAAGTGTGGCTCTCTCTGAAGAATTAGAGAGACTAGAGGAGCAAGATGAAAAGAAGAACTAGAGGAAGAGAAGAGGAGACTAGAGTGAGAAGGAGAAGAATTAGAGAGATATAGGAATTGATTTAATTCTTTGATATCTCATACATGACCCAAGGATCTCTATATATAGGACACACGATAACACAAGTGTAAATAACCTCAACATACGAGATGCATAAATAACTATTAATTATGATTCGACTCGTTACGACTGATGCAAATCAACCCATACAACTCGACTCAAGCACTCGACTTGATACCTAAGACTCACAATAATATAATTACTAGATAACTGACGGCGTGAGAACCATACACCTCATCTTTTTTGACAACCCCGACATCCACAACAAGCGCAACTGTCACCTCCCAGTCCAATAATCTCCCGGCTCGTCTCCTCTCAGCATTTCCCTCTCTGCTTCCCCACTGCGTAACACAGTCTGTCATTATAACTGTTCCAGCAACAATGCCTCCAAAAGTCTTCACATCTCCTATGACACAGATGACCCCCCTTGTTTTCTTTGCAACTCCTGCAAATCAGTCGTGGTCTCCTACTGCTTCATTGTCGCCATTTCCCTTTCCTCTGACCCCTCTTATAGACAACCTGCATTACCCGTCTCCAGTTACGCCATCTTCTCCTCCATCCTCCGCCGATTCCCAATTGTAATATTTTGTGAGCGAGCATCGAAGCCAACATCATTGGTGAGAATATGCTGTTATCAATCTTAATTGGAGTCTTGCTTTGTCTCTGTAAGAATTGCTATTGTGACCTTTGTTTTCTTTTAATTTTCCCCCTAAATTTCTACCATCAAATTTGCAAGATTTAACCTATAAATCTCCCTTGGGGATTAGAAGATAGACTATAATTCTAGTTAATATGCATTCAGGGAGAACCTGCATAGCAAATATATACTGGAACTGTGCATCATACAGTCACACTATATGATGCATAAATATTTCGGAGTACATGATTAAGTTGTAAAGAGAAATTGAGGATTGCAATATAGTGTAAAACATGAATATAAGTTGATAGACAAGCTCTCTCCTAAGTTCTTGAGAGAAGCTTCTCCCGGGAAACTCCTCTCCACTTAGAACAATCCAAGTCCTACAAGTTTAAAAGTTGAAAAAGAAACGTACACATCTCTTTGATAAATGGATACAACAAATTGCTAAAATACCCTTACTCCCAACTATATTAATGCACTGTATATTCGGGTTATGACACGTAAGCATGATCCTTGTATATGTTGGGTTTCTTGGGCATCAAATGTGTAGCAAAAATACATAAAACCCTCGACAGGATCCTTGCAAAACATTGCAAATCAAGATAGTTTTTATATCTGCGTCGAAATCAAATTTGGAGAAGAATAACTATAGTTTGAGACCAAAATACGGAGTAGTATCCACGTCTCTAAAGGTATTCACACGAACGTAGGAAACACCTCGCAGTCTGTCCAACGTACTCAAAGTTGAAAGATGGTCGTCTTCCTCTGGTACAAATTGCTAGTTCCGTCCAGTGCAGAATTTTCCTTTCTCTTCCTTATGGTTTCTCCACTTTTGAAAAGAGAAAAAGGAGCGCGTTTTTTTTATTACTTTTTGAATAGGAAAAATTGAAAAGGGTGTTATAGTTACGGTTTTTACAAGATATTCTTAAAAGAAACCAAAAGTTTGTCTTTTCAAAACCGATAAGTACTAAGTAGTTTCCAAAACTATCTAAAAGCGCGCCTAAGTAATTTCAAAAATTACAAAACCTTTAAATCACTAGAGAGAGAACTTTAATGGTATTGGGAATTCTCATTTCGGTTCGAATCCCAATTTATTAATTCCTTTTATGATTTATAAACCAACACAACCAATCACTTCAATTTTCACACGTACTTATGTGCAACCTTATAGACTCATAGCACGTTGGCTGTAAGACGAATCTCTTGGACTATTTCTGAATCACAAGACTCTGACAGTATACGTAATAGTTCATGTTCATTATGTTTACACAAGTGTAGCAGAACCATGATATACTAGTTATACGGGTAATTAAATTTTGAGGCCAACATGACTATCTAGATATTGAACTGCTATAATTGCATCAGGAAATTTTTTTGGACTATTGTTTTTAAATATGGTATTCTACATAGTTGTGTAACTTAATCACTCATGCAGTTTAGAGCAATCTACCGGATTAGCTTTCAGATTTGTCATTGGACGAACGAAAGATCAAAAGAAAACTGCTGATCTTAAGAAAGAAGACGGAAAATATCATGACTTTATGTTCATTGATGTTGAGGAAGAGTATGCGAGACTGCCTTATAAGACGTATGATCTGGGAACCTCTTGGCTCATGATTTTATTTTTTTGCCACCGTTGTTATACATCAGTATTGCAAACTCTGCCTTATAGGTTAGCATTTTTCAAAGCAGCATTCGATCTTTTTGACGCAGAATTCTATGTCAAGGCAGATGATGACATTTATCTTCGACCAGGTAAATGCTTGATGAGTTTTAAGCATTGCTATTAACGGTATTTATTGGGACCTTCCATCTAACTTACAGAAGCTCCCCTCTACTTTTTGAAATTACCATGATCTCTGCTCTGAGTTTATGTGTATGTTAACAATGTAAACTTAGAGGAAGGTCTTGGTAATTTTAGAAAGTAGAGGTGAGGTCCCTGTAATTTTTCAAACTCAACGGATGGATTTTTCGTAATTATTTCTTGTCATTAATGCGCAATGTGATGTCTCTTGTTATAATCAACTAGATAGGCTTGCTACTCTTCTGGCCAAGGATCGTTCCCATCGCCGCACTTATATTGGTTGCATGAAGAAGGGCCCAATAATCACTAATCCAAAGTTGAAATGGTGAGTTGCATGGCCTTGTTATTATGTAATTTTTCGGATACTTTGTTTCAAAAATGATATGGCAGGGTAATGTGCGTGATAGTAAAATTTGTTGTTATTTTAGGTATGAAAGCTCTGGACATCTTCTAGGGAATGAATATTTCATTCATGCCTATGGCCCAATATATGCTTTGTCCGGAGAGGTGGTAGCATCTCTTGCAGAAGCGAGAAATGACAGGTTAGTCCAGTTACTATTTCTTGTGGTAGTTGATGTTAATTTAAGAGTTAATAGTTTTACGCTCTAGGCTGATTGACGGAAAGATAGAAATGGAAGGATTCGATTAAGGATCTCAAAGCCATCACAAATACCACACACACAAGTATAAAATCATAGCAAAAACCTGAAGCGAAGATAGCAATGCTTTGTTTCATTCAATTAAAATTTCCTAGTATGTCAATGGTTACATTAACTAAAATCCGTTTGCATTCATGAGACAAATGAGAAGCCAATACAGTTGAGTAGCACATAAAGGAAGAGTTATTTAAGAGACATGTTCCCGTTAATATATATAATTGAGTGCAACGTTTCTCATCCAACAATAGGCCTGCCCCAAAAACTATTATGTCGGAGATGTCAAACTAATAGACCATAAACTGTAGAAACTAAGTTCTTTCTGGTAGTGTTTTACAGACATAAGTGGACGTGACAAGTGTCTAAAATCTGGAGGTGGGAAGAAGATGCATTTTCAGCAAGTAGAAGGGAGTGAAGGTAACTGTGGGATGAAATTTGTGAATTCTCTATGGGTTGGGATTTCTAAATCGTGAGCTTCTAAGGATTCTAAAGATGAATTAGTCTGTAGAGATATGCTTGCCTATACATGCCAAGCAAAGATGCTGAATATATGCATAAGGTTCGTTTGGCAATGTGGTGGCAGTCATGAACGCGGTGGTTATGAACCATCATTCATGAACGCCCGACCTCATCTAAGGAACTCCATCCATTTTTTATGTTTAAATTAGTTTTTTTATATGGCGGTGGTCATAACCGTTGTCATGCCAAAAACATATTTTATGATGGTGGCGTTTTTGTCTAAAGGCTTGAGTGTTGTTGTTGGTGGCGTTTTTGTCTAAACTCATCGGAGCAAAAGCGCTGCTCCAAACAAACCCTTAGTTAAGAAAGCGAAAGCAAATGAAAGCACTACATTTGTGTGCCCGTGCCTTGCCCGTGATCGATCAAATAAGGGATTTTCTTGTATTTTGATAAATGATAGTTGATTGAGAAGATATACTTTGTTTTCGGTTGTTTCTTGTATACTCTTTAATCGAGTTTTTCCCCAGTCCTGACTGTAATTAGTGCCTCTTGTATGGTCATCTTAAATTGAAGGGAAGTTCGAGTTTACTCTCTCTTCATGAATTCATTTACTCGAAGGGTCCGTCATCTGCCCTTAGCAGCAACACATTTGCTTATCGTTTCTAATGCCCCGTGTCGATATATGGCCTAAAACGATGTAGTGAGACGGCGCCTTCTTTACGAACCGGCGATTTCCATGTCGAACTAGGATTCCATTCCCCATATTACAGGATAGGCCACTAGGACTAAAGAATTATTATCATAAGCCATGTATCTTGACATGGCATCCACCTTGCTTTCTTATATACCCTGCTGCTGACTTTTTGTCCTCCCCGTGCTCTAAACATTTCAGTCTGAGAATGTTCGACAATGAGGACGTCACCATAGGATCTTGGATGCTCGCCATGAATATCAACCACGAAGATAACCGGGCATTATGTGATCCCAAGTGTACGCCCAGCTCCATTGCCGTATGGGATATGCCAAGATGTTCAGGTGAAATGAATCTCAAACTTTTCTTTATCTTACTTTTTTCTTTGTTATTAATATCAAGATACGGTCGTTTATCGGGGCCTCCCATCTAAGTTTTCAAAATTACAAGTTGCACCCCTGTATTTTTGTGCATTCATGTTTTGAAATGTAAACTTACAGAGGAGTTGTGTAATTTCAAAAGATAAAAGGGCGCAACCTGTAATTATGATAACTCTTATATTAGTAATAAAGACTCTACATTCTCGAATATTAGTAATAAAGACTCTCATCTACATTCTCGAATATTATGATTTTTGTTTATGAATAAGATCAATTGCCTCAAAAAATCTCATTATTTTATGCATGGCTGGCTCAGAAATGGTAGAATTCTATTCCACAATAATGACTTCAACATTTGCGATTTTTCTGAATATTTAGTTCAAATTTCTGTAGGTTTGTGCAACCCTGTGAATCACATGAAGGAGCTGCATAATGTCAGCATGTGCTCGCAGAGCCCTACCCTGCCGCCAGAGGACGACATGTAAATAACCCGACTCCATGAATATTTGTGGCTGAGGTTAAAGCTCCATCTGGTATGGTGGCATGTATCTATATATAATGTGCATTTACATAATTTTTTCTTCTTCTTTTGTGTTTAGAACATTTGAGGCATGTAGTATTTTGTTCAGTTAATGTCTCTAAGCCAAGGTTTAGAGACCTGCTGCTGCTTGTTCAAGTTATTAGTATATGACTAATGATAATTCTTTTACTTCTTAAAAAGAATGTGACGAAGCCTTCAAAGTGAGCGAAATTATTATATGCAAGCTTTTAAAACCCAGACTGGATCAACCGGTTCAACCGGTTGGACTGCGGACCTGACCCCGGCCGGTCCGGTCAAGGATGAAAATCTGCCATGGCAGTGGACCACCCAAGAGCCGGTGCACTGGGTGGGCGGGCCGGCTAACCGGAAACCAGGTGCTGGTTTGCTGAACTGAGTGGGCCACAAGCCCAATTATTTAATACATGAAAAAAAGATTTTGCAAGACTTGAACCCCAAACTCATCCAGCTCCAACATGAGTGAGGACCATTAGGTCAATTGGTATTTGATGTTGTTTTTGGAAATATTTATTATATAAATATATTTATTAATATAAATTTAATTTTATTGAGCATTAATATATTAAATTATCATTAAAAATTAATTTTATGATAAATTTAAATATATTTGTAATATACATTTGTAATTTTATGATAAATTGAAAAAAATAATTTTATGATATATTTAAAACATATTTGTAAATTTAAAATGTGTAAACGTGTAATATATATCTTTTTCAAATATATTTACAAATATATACAATAATGAATATATTTTTTAAAATTATAAATATTATTCAAATATATAATATATATTCATAATTCATACTTATTTAAAATTAAATATATAGATAAAGATATATATAATGGATATATAACGATTCGATTCTGATTAAATCATCTTAAACCTTTCATTTCGCCTTTCAAAACATTGATTATATGATTATAATTAGTTATCCTCTATTTATGGTTCTGTAAATTATCATTATTGTTATTATTATTATATATACACACTTTACTTTTGTAAAAATATTAGTGTTTTATGTATGTTCAAAAATAAAGTAATTTGGATATATTATTGGGAACTATGAGCTACCTAGTCCCAGCAACTCCCAAGTTTATTAATAGTTTAAAAATAATCTTTTCATTAGATAAATTAATATATTTTTTTAGTGTATTATTTCTTGCTTTTTGTGAATGGGAAATGCAAATTATTTTTTTAATTAAAATCTTAATTTATAAATCTAATTATCTATTCAATTCTCGTGTTTAGTAACACAAACTTGGAATAAATTGTCAAACAAATAATTTAGTCATTACTGTGATCTGTATGATCCAGACTCCGACAGCCGAGCAGAAGTTCATTAACTGGGCTACGAACAGATAAAGGCGGCTCCGCTTGACACGGTGGTGGTGTTCGCCCACCTAAAGAACTTCATCCACTATTATGTTCAAATGAATGATGTTTATTAGGTGATTCTTAACGAATAATGATTTAACTCGTGCATTTACGAAAACGGAGCAAAAATTCACACGATAAATCATTCTAAAACTTAAATTAGAATTCATTTAATTAATAATTACATTGCCTGATGCATGCGTATTTCAATCTTTAATGATATTTGACAGTCCGCTTCTTCCTAAATATTTCATCTCGATCGAGGATTTCATGTTCTGAACCAAACTATGCAGAATATTCCAACGGCTCACCAAACATTTCATAAAAACCTAAACCATGCCCATCTTACCGAGAAAGCACGCACGCGGTTCAAACCATAAAAATGGTTCAAGCAAAGGCATCTGCCCCCATCAAATGAAATAATAATATTCAACAACAAAAAACATAAACGCACACCAATTTAGAAGCATTCAAAATGTGATTTAGCACCACCATTAGGAGATTCAATTCAAAACTAAATTTAAACATCTTATTGAAATCCTCTACTTCATGAGGCCATCATTTTGATGCGTACGTAGTCAAAATTCATTGTCTCGACAAAAGAAATCCAATTCATCACTCGTTTTGTGTGTGCTGTCGGGATGGGGTGGGGGGAGCCCTAATCTGCCCCCTTAGATCCGCCCCTAAGCATGCCAGGACCACACGAATGTAGTGAAAATGCATAGGCCCAAATTTTTCTTCCTCTCAACGTAGTCCTTGAGTAAAAACCTAAAACAGCCATAGCTAGATTTTAATTCAAATGAATTCTCAATAGTCTTACAAGACAATTGGCGTAGTCCTACAAGACTAATTCAAATAAATTCTCAACAGGCTTCTATCTCCAATTTTCATTACATTTTTGTTTCATCCCCCTCAATTCCATCAAAGCAAACAGAGCATAATTATGTTTTAGTAAAGAGCGAATCCACAAGCACCGATCCTCCTAATCAAATATTTGAGTTTGGAGATTCTCACAAGTGAGCACACGAGACTAGATAAAATTAGAAATGAATGTATCAAGGATAAGATAAAAGTGATACTAATTGTAGAGAAGATGCGAAAAACTGAATTAAGATGGTTCGGACACCTACAAAGGAGACCAATAAAGGCACATGTTGGGTGTTGTGAGAGTTTAGCCACAAGGCATGCTAAATAGGGGAAGTGTAGACCAAACAAACACTTGGGATGAAACTATAAAACATGATGTACTTAAGGCATTTATGACATTATGACTAAAGATAGGGCGCAAATGCAAAAAAAGATTCATATAGTCGACCCCATTATGGTGAGATGAAGGCTAAGTGTAGTTGTTTGGAGATTCATATAGGTGTCAAATGCAGCCTAAGAACTCACACACACACACACATATAAACATAAATATACACATATATGTACACACACAAACATATATATATATATATACCCATATATATCATATAAATCAAACTCCCACAGCCGTGTATTTATTTGAACAAAGCACCAGCCTATTATTTTACTTCCCGTTAAGCGGAAAATCTCATCCATTTTACTCAAAAATTCACATCTATTTTAATATTATTGAATAATAGAATCGAGTAACGAAATATATGGGGGGGGGGGGTGTATTTTGCAGAGAGGAGAATTGCATCTTACGTCTCAAACATAGACACCGGATGCGAGAAGCAGGAATAGCGATCCAAAACCCTGCACGAAGAAAGAGAGCCTCAGTGACTATCGTTTTTAAAACTAATTTAACTTTTTTTTTTGCTCGGAGAGATTTCATCATCATCGTCGTATAACATACCAAAAAGACGGAAGCAACAGCGGCAGCTGCAATCTCCTTAGCGAGGCTGCGGTTCTTCCTGGACGAGGTGGCTTCGTAGCTACAAAATGTCAAGGGCATTGAGAAGAGAGGATATAATAATAAATATTCGCATGCATGAACAAATTAGTAAACAATCGAGCGCATCAAAAAGCACGAGTAAAATTGTCAGGGCGATCAAGGTTAATCAGCATATTCCACAAGGTAGTAGGCAACTCTATCCGTCAAATAGTAAGTTGACGCTAATCACAAAACAAGAGTGTTGTTTATTAATATCTCTCTATCAATTATAAGCGGCTGGGTAAATAACCAAAGAGTTTCTGTTTCTAGTTTATTTACCCAGCGGCTTATAATAATGGAAGTAGGGGAGGCTGATTTAAGCAAAGATTGGACTAGGGGTTTCTTTTTCATCAAAAACGTTTATTTGGCTGGAAGATCAAACGGCTAATTTCTTGCCTTTGGGATGCCAAGAAATTGAATGAAACTTCCATCAAGAGTTATTTTAATATTCTCATAAATAAATTCTAAAAATATGATCTTTCAATTTTAGATTTATTTATTTTATGCTTCATTTATATTAACTAATATTTAAAAATGCGAAAAAAATATGAATGTGTGAAAATTAAATGATGTGACATAGGTTGCACTGTCGAGAATGTGATGTTGCCTGTAATTAGGAGGTCCGAACGTCGATCTAAAACTACTCTGTTACCGCCATGTTGCTGAATTATCGAGACCTGGGCAAATTCATTCAAGATAAGTTTGAAAGGCAAACGAGATGCGAGAGACTTTGGGTTGTGATAGATTGGGAGATAAAGGACGGATCCTGTGTCGTAGCTCATGACCTGCAAGTAATCTATTTTTCTTGAAAGATGCAAGGAATCAATCTCCTTTGAAAAACTATAACTCTCGGTGATAAAATACATCAAAGAATTATAATTTTTTAAAGATACACGCAAACTATTAGTCATAATGATATGCTTAATATTTAATTAGTCAATAAAAATCAGATCATCAAATAGACGAGCATCACAAACTAGAAGATAATGAAAATTGTTAAAATAGCTCATGTAAAAAGGCCCATTATTGGGCCCATTTATTGTTTTATCTTCTCTCCTCCTTTACTCCCACATCTTGTATAAGATTTTTCTTCTCTCTTCCTCTTCCTATATATTTGTATTCTCCCCTTGTATTTAGACACACAAGCAATACATACAAGTTTTGAGCTCTCTCAACATGGTATCAGAGCCAGGTTGCTGTCCTCTGCGGCTTGTCTTTTTCTAACCGCCAAGCCCGGTCTCTATTCCCTCCTACCCGCTGCTTTCTCTCTTGCAGACTGGTAGCCTACCCGCTCCGGTCTGCTGTCCGCCCCTCACTCTGCGGTTTGCAACTTTGCATCCGCTTCTCCTCTCCCTCTCCGTGGTTCCACCCTCTTCAGGCTTCTTATAGCCATCCTCTCTCTCTGCTTCGTGGGGCCCACCTTTCTTCAAACCGCTGCGGGCTCTCTACTTCTGTCCGCTGCTAGCCCCACTGCGACTTAGTCGTCAGCCCGCTGCGGCCTCGACTTCAGACCGCTGCGGCCTCTCCTCTCTAGCCGCTCGAGTCCCTACTCGCGGCCTCTCCTCTCTAGCCGCTCGAGTCCCTACTCGCGGCCTCTCTTTTTTAGCCGCTCGGGTTCCTACTCGCGGCCTCTCTTTTCTAGCCGCTTGAGTTCCTTCTCGCGGCCTCTCTTCTCTAGCCGCTCGAGTTCCTACTCGCCTAGGCTGTTTTTCTGACCGCTGTCGGCTTCACCTAGACCGGGGCAGACTCTCTTTTGTTTCTTCCCTTTGGTCGCGACCTGACTACTCGCTGGTGTCCGGACGGACCGTGCGGACTGCTTCCTATCCGCACTCTGGTCGTGGTCTTCCTTAGTCTTTCTTGCCGGCGGCTTATCCTCTGTCCGCCGCGGTCTGCCTTATGGGCTCTTCCGGTAATTCTTCTGGCTCGACGGCCAGCCCGCCTGCTGACTGCCCGGCCTGTCCAACTGACCGCGCGGCTTACCCTACAGAACTTCGTGACGAGCTGCGCATCACTACCATTTCTCTTTCTGGGAAGAAGAACTTTATTCCTTGGGTCCATTCTGTTCGACGGGTTCTCCAGGCCAATGGTCTTCTCCCTCACCTTACTCAGGCTCCACCCACTCCTCTTACCGATGACTGGCTCCGCAATGATGGCCGAGTTCAGACCTGGATCTTGAATTCTTTGGACGGTGAACCATATCAAATGGCTATGTATCATGAGACTTCCAGAGATATGTGGACTGAGCTACACTCTTTATATTCTGGCCGGGACAGCCTCCAGCATCTCTACGACATCCTCACTGACCTCTTTACTCTGGACGCTGGAGGGGCTTCCGATATGTCCTCCTTTGTTGCTCGTGCGAAGACTCTTGCTGAAGCCTGGATCCAGCATCAACCGTTTACCAATGATGCTCTTGCTCAACGCGCTCAGAAGGAAGCCGCATGTACTGCCATCCTTATGGCTCGTCTTCCCCCTCACCTTCAGAGCATTCGTGCTCAGGTCCTGGCGTCCTCTACCACACCATCTTTCTCTGATGTGTGCTCCATGATTCTCCGAGTCCCACCTCCTCCAGATAATACGGCTCCTCCGGCCCTTCTTCAGCAGGCACCTCCGCTTCTACCCTTCCCTCCTCCTCCTTCTACTCGGGGAGGTCGTTCGGGCTCTTGCGGCCGTGGTCGTGGTGGCCGGGGTCGGCCGAAGTGTTCCTTTTGTGGCAAATACGGTCATCTCGAGGCCACCTGTTACAAGAAAGTTGGCTATCCTCCTCGCCCGGCGGCTTCTGTTGCTACCGATGCTGCTCCTCCTGATCTTGAAAGTGTCCGTCTTCAGCTCCAGCATCTCCAAGACTTGCTCCATCCCCCATCTGCCTCCGTTGCCTCCGTCTCCAACACAGGTACCGCTTGTCTCTCCACCGGCTTGGGCTGGATTGTGGATTCTGGCGCTACTCATCACATTACTCCACATCGCCCTGCCCAGTACCTGACTTCCCCTTATCCACCGTCTATTACTGTGTCCAATGGCGCCACTGTTCCCGTCTCCGGCTCGGCAGATCTTCCTCTCACCTCCTCCATCTCCCTTCGCTCGGCTCTTCATGTCCCGAGTTCTCCGTTCAATTTACTTTCTGTTGGACGGCTTACTACTGATTTGCATTGTTCTGTTATATTCACTTCCTCTTCTTTTGTTATACAGGATCGGCGGACGCAGACTACCATTGGTAAAGGCCGGCTGCGGAATGGGCTCTACCTTCTCGACGATTCTCCCACTGTCCTCTCCTCCATTTCCTCCACAGATTGACATCGTCGTCTTGGGCATGCTCCTCTACCGGTCCTCCGACGGGCTCTCCCGGATGTCTCTCTTATCCCCTTTCAGTGTGATTCCTGCATCCTCGGCAATCAGCCTCGTTCATCTTTTTCTTCACATTGTACTCGGAGCGCTGCTCCTTTTGATTTAGTCCATTCAGATATTTGGGGACCCTTTAAAATTTCTAGTATTTCCGGTTTCCGGTATTTTATCACGTTTATTGATGATCATTCTCGCACTACCTGGCTATACTTACTTCGTGATCGCTCCGAGCTTCCTCGTGTCTTTCGGGCATTTGTCCTTGAAATCCGTACGCAATTCCACAGGACCATCAAAATCCTACGCACTGACAATGCTCGTGAGTACACTAGTCACGAATTTACTGCTTTATGTTCTGAGTTTGGAATTCTCCATCAAACTTCCTGCGCTTACACGCCGCAACAAAACGGTGTTGCCGAACGTAAGAATCGCCACTTGCTTGATGTTGCCCGTTCCCTCATGCTTCAAATGCATGTTCCTAAACCGTATTGGAATTTTGCGGTCTCAACCGCCTGTTTTCTCATCAACCGTCTCCCTTCCTCTATTTTGAACTACGCTACTCCGTTCAGCATCCTCTTTCCCTCCGTTACTGCTTTTCCGCTCCCACCTCGTGTGTTTGGTAGCCTATGTTATGTCCACCGTTTGGGGCCTTCATCGGATAAGTTCGATCCCCGGGCCGCCAAACATATCTTTGTTGGTTATTCTCGCACCCAAAAGGGGTATGTCTGTTATTCTCCTGCTACACGCAAGATCTCCGTGTCTGCTGATGTCACTTTCCGCGAGACTCAACCATTCTTTTCTGCTCCCTTATCGCACCATTCCCCACCTCCACCTCCATCCATTCCCCGCCCGGTCATTCCTGCCACTCCTCCACTGCCTGTCATTCCCTCTACACCACCTACCGTTCCCTCCAAACCGCCAGTTATCCGGGTCTACACTCGTCGCTCTAACCCTTCCGTTGCCCCTCTGTCGTCGGTCTCTACCATGGATACTCCGCCTCCGGCTGATCAGGTATCGCCTTCCACTGCTCATCCGCTGGCCAACTCCGTCTCTCTTCATCGCCTCTCTCCCCATTTACGCACATTAGCTACTTCTCTCTCTTCGGTTGCTATTCCTACTTCTGTGCAGGAGGCGCTTCAACATCCCGGCTGGCGGGCAGCCATGGAGGAAGAAATGTCTGCTCTCTGGTCTAACCAGACCTGGTCTGTTGTTCCTCTTCCACCGGGCCAGAAACCAGTTGGGTGCAAATGGGTCTTTGTCATCAAACATGCTGCCGACGGGACAATTGACCGTCTAAAGGCCCGTCTTGTGGCTCGCGGTTTCACTCAACAGGAAGGGCTCGATTATGAGGAAACGTTCTCTCCGGTGGCAAAGCTTAATAGTGTTCGTGTCCTCATCTCTGTTGATGTCCATCGCTGGTGGTCTCTCTTTCAGCTGGATATCAAGAATGCCTTATTGAATGGGGACCTCCAGGAGACTGTCTACATGCAGCAACCGCCCGGGTTTGAGACCACGGGGGAGTCTCAGGTCTGCCATCTTAAAAAGGCTCTATATGGTCTCAAACAATCTCCGTGGGCATGGTTTGAAAAATTCAGCAAGGTCCTCCGTGCGATTGGCTTCACTCGGAGCTCGGTCGACTTCTCGCTCTTTTCTCGTCACCACCCAACAGGAACGGTTATTCTGTTAGTTTACGTCGATGATATTATCATTACTGGAGATGACTCTCAAGGGATACAGACAGTCAAAGTCCATCTAAACTCAGTCTTCCAGACCAAGGATTTGAGACCCCTTCGCTATTTTTTGGGCCGTGAGATTGCCAGAAGGCCAGATGGGCTCTCTCTCTCTCAACGAAAATATTGTCTTGACCTTCTTCATGATGCGGGTCTATCTGGCTGCAAACCCAGTGATACTCCTATGGATGTGAACCACAAACTGTGTGCCCAAGCCTCTGACTCCGATCTCCTCCTTCAGAATCCTGAATATTATCGACGTCTTGTTGGAAAATTGATATATCTCACGGTTACCAGACCGGATATCTCCTTTGTTGTTGGGCTTGTCGGTAGATACATGCACTCTCCTCGAAAATCTCATCTTCAAGCAGTGGAACGAATTCTCAGGTATCTGAAAACCGCTCCTGGTCAGGGACTTGTCTACAGGATCTCCTCTTCTGCTCCAACATTGGTGGCATATTCGGATGCCGACTACGCTGGCTCTCTCGATGACCGACGATCTACGAGTGGTTTTTGCACTTACCTTGGAGGACATCTTGTAACTTGGCGAAGTAAGAAACAAGCGGTCGTTGCTCGCTCTTCAGCTGAGGCAGAGTACCGGGCAATGACATCGGTTGTATCAGAATTAACATGGCTTGAGAGTCTTCTTACTGATCTGGGCGTAAAATTACCATCACTGGCTCTTCTCCTTTGTGATAGTCAAGCCGCCATACACATCGCAAAGAACCCGGTCTTTCACGAAAGGACAAAGCATATTGAGGTCGATTGTCACTTCATTCGGGAAAAGGTTCAAATGAAGAAGCTTGACTTAAAGCATGTCCCAGGATCGGAACAAGTTGCAGATGTCTTTACCAAGGCTCTTTCCAAGACATTATTCTATCAGTGCTTGTCCAAGCTTGGCGCATACGATTTGTACGCTCCAGCTTGCGGGGGAGTGTTAAAATAGCCCATGTAAAAAGGCCCATTATTGGGCCCATTTATTGTTTTATCTTCTCTCATCCTTTAGTCCCACATCTTGTATAGGATTTTTCTTCTCTCTTCCTCTTCCTATATATTTGTATTCTCTCCTTGTATTTAGACACACAAGCAATACATACAAGATTTGAGCTCTCTCAACAAAAATTAAATAAGGTACGAGGCATGTAGGATCAACATGTGGATTCATCAAACCATATTGCATCATATGATCAAATGTTGGACAAATATGTGTTCACTAAACCTTGGTTATCCTCATTTTTTTGACCTGAAAGAGTCGAAAGAAAGCCACAAAATTTAACTTTGACCCCGAATTTATTATTTAGGATTTTCCAGAGAAACCCGTAAACATGTCCTTATTGGGAGTGAATCTTAAGAGCCACACCTCTCTATCGTTAAAACATGAATCTTTCTAAACATATTTATAGTTTGATAACAGAATTCATTAGACATGTCTATACTATGAGGATAATGATATGCAATAAGGATGCGATCACTAAATACAAAGTCAATATAATTTGATCACTTTAATGTCAAGGGCAAGTGATCACCATTAGAGGTACAACTCGAGTTGATTCGGATCGGTTCCACTCAGATCCAGAAACCGATCAAAATATGTTTGGCTTCAACTTTTTACAACCAAAACCGACTAATGTACTTGAAACCTAGAACCTTACCCAAACCAAAATTTTTGGTTTTGTTCTTGATTCTACCTGACATCTTACTTTGCGTTATCATTATTCATATTACATATGAATGATAGAACAAATTGCTAATAAATAATATTAAGAAACATATATCTCTAAATCTAACCAACATAATTTTCATATCGTAATAAAAAGTAATGTTTACTATAGATAATTTGAACAAAATTTAACGTGATCTTATCTTTCAATGATTTACATATTTTCAAAGTCCATTAAAAAGAATATAAATTTTGATGTCTTCGGGTCCGTTCGTTTCGTCAGAATTGACTTGACATTCAATTGCCAATTCCAATTGTTGGTGTTCGGCAGCCCAAAATAGAAGCGAGAATTGGAATTTAATTGAATTCCCATAGGAATTCATTATAGAGGAAAACACGCCCCCAGAATTTTGACCTCAGGAGGTCTGTATTCCCAATTCCATCCCTACCGAGCGCGTCCCCGACTCTTCGCCCGCGAGCGACTATGGGCGACGACGAGCTCTCCTCTCGCTTCCCTCCTGAGCGACGACAAGCTCTGCTCTTCTGCATCGTCGGTGACCTTCTTTTCCTCCATGTTGATGCCCTTGATTTTCGCCCCGCCGACGACCTTCTTCCTCGCCGGTGCCAGTTAGGTTTCAAAGGTGAGGATTTCTGCTGTCTTAAACGGCTCTCCCCTTCCCTCTTCCTCACCGGCACCGATTAGGTCATGCAGGTAAGGATTTTTGTAGTTCTCTTCCTCGCCGATTGCCATGGATGTTGTGTAGTTTATACACCATTCTATATTGACCATTAATTTCTTATTGTATGTTTTTGTACAAGCTTCTGTGCATAAATGTTTATAGACTCAAGTTGCTATGTTAATTTTAACACCCCCATGTTGTGCTTCATTTTAGCCTTAATTTTTTCAACTGTTGGTTACAACATTCTCAATGGAATGTTGTGTGCTTCATAATCACCTCAATTTAGGATTTGTTTATGCGTGTGTTTATGAATGTGTTTGCGTGTGGCTGTGCGTGTGTGTATGTGTGTGTGTGTTTATGTATGTGTTTGGGGATGTGTCTGTGCTTGTGTATATGTGCGTGTGTGTATGTATGTGCGTGTGTGTGTTTATGTATGTGTTTGGGTGTGTGTGTGCTTGTGTGTATGTGTGTGCGCTCGTGTATATGCGCGTGTGTATGTATGTGTTAATTCTAGTCAAATGTTAATTCTTTCCAATGTGGTTCCTGGGTCGGTTCTCGAGTACCCGACCCCAAAAACCAACCCAAAGGATCAGTTTCAATTTTTGAAACCGAACTGAAAATCACCAGAACCGGCACAAATTGATTGATTTGGCATGGTTCCGGGTCGGTTGTCGGTTCTTTTTGCACACCCCTAAATTCATCCTGCATAATGTCAACAAATTTTGGGGTATGCAGTTCCAGTAACCTACGGGAGTCGGAAAATATTGAGATCGAATTTGCATCGTCTAAGATGAGTGATACGTCGTTATCAAGGTCTTCCTGGAGCATGGTGTCACGGATTTGTCCCCTTGACCAAGTCACGCAAATTAATATTGAATCGTTGCTACAGGAGATATTGTCCAAATTAATTTAGTCATTGCCACGGGAGATTATGTGTGGCTCCCTATGTCTGGCGAAATGCCTTCTATAGATATCATCAGAAAAAAACTGATGACAATGAGGACCATATCATAGAGAACATTGATACACCGGCGTTTACAAATGATGATATTGACTCTAATGCACCGGGAAAAAGTTCACAAAGTGCAGTTAGTGTTCGATTGCATTCAAGATAGGGAACTAGTATTCTTAATATTTATACGCAGTTCTTCCAAACAGTTTTAGTGATTTTGCCAGCGCTCTGTTCATCACTAGAGTCGAGCCAAACAGACCTTTAACCTTTAAATAGCTGCTACTCCTACCATCATGTTAATATAGCCTTTCTAAATCATATTTTTTTATTTGTATCGCATATCAAGGATAGTAAAAATTAGTAATAGTGAGTGAAATTTAAAATTGTAAATATCGGACATAATAACATTGCATATCATGTATTGGTGTGTATTCTACAAATTCTAAGCTTTTAATAATGTAGATTTTTTCCTCTAACCTTTCACTTATTTTAAAAGAGGCTGCCTATAATAAAACCAAGACACCTACTATAGCATAGCTAAAGTTAGCTAACTTGAATACCAATTATAAACATCTTCACAACCAATATACAAGATACGAACACGAAGTTTCACCAAATATTTGGTCAACAATCAGTCCTAAGACTCAATGTTCCTTGCAAACATAATTTCTACCTTGCAACATACAATTGGCATGCATTTTGTTCTTCAAGCAGCTAAAATCAAACCTTATGATAAGAGTATGAAGATTCTTTCTACGCATTATTATCTTAGCCAAAAAAAAATACCTCTAAGTAAGATCTTTAGGGGATAACACTAATTCAATTCCTCAGATAGATACATGATGTATTGACCATGGTTTCATTGTCCTTTCCCTAGACTTCAGTGTAGACCAGGGATTGATTCTCCAATAATTCTCCAATTTTCTTAAAGTATCTCATTTGGATGATAAATGTACCTTTTTATGTATTCCAATGTCAAATAAATTTATAATATACTTCAACATTTTGTTTATTGTGTTCTAAAAAGTTCTTTTTCCTGAAACTAGCAATCTAGCATTTACTATTATATACTACAGTTTTACACCATCTAAAATATTATTTGATATTGATAATCCAAATTACTGACAATCTAGGATGTACCGGTACACATAGGAACGGCATGGGTACGTTTCTTTCACCGGTAAGTACCAAATACGACCCAATACACCTGGGTGTGTGAAACCTCTCGATACTAGGAATCTGTGAATTTTTCCTCTGCAACCCGTTGTTGCCCCAACAATGAATCAGCAATCAAGCCAATGAAGATCCCACAAGATCAGTTCAGGCTCGCCGTCGTCATTGTCATCGGGCATTTCCCGCACTCATGCATCTCTGGTCTCTATAGATAATCTATGAGAGCAATGAGCAAAACCATCTCGAGGCCATTAGGGCCATTCGTCCTTCAATTACTGATATTTAGGGTGACAACCTATGAAGCACGGATAAGCCAAAATTAAGGATGTACCCGAACCTGGTGTGTTTCCGGTACGGGTACGCGTACCGCACAGCCAGACACGCCTATTATCGCGGTTTTAGGTTTTCTACGGTTATTTCATTCGATCCCTCTCCCAGTTTCTCTCCCGAGCCCGCCAGATCCACGCTGCTACTGCTACTGCTCTAGGTTACGTTGCAGATGCTCCAAATCCACGTTGTGGCCGCTCCAGATCCACGTTGTTGCTGCTCTTCTGATCAGCCCTACTCGTAAGCTCTTGCTCCTTTTGCTCTTCTTAAATCCTCTTCTTCTTCTTTTTCTTTGTTACGGTCGTAGCTCCCAGAACCAGGCTGGGCCCCAGGCAGGCTGGTTCCTCCCGGGCAATTCCCACGATTCCCACCCATAATTCCCAGTTTGGGTAGCGTAACAGGGTCGCGGACTATACACCCCAACCCATCACTGCGGCAAGTATAACCTCGGTAGGTTGTTGAGGCCCGAGACCGAACTCCCCAACCTCCTTGATAAGGAGTCTTAAACATGACTCCTTATCAAGGATGTTGGGGGTTCGATCCCTGGCCTCAACAACCTACCGGGGTTATACTTGCCGCAATGACGAGTTGGGGTGTATGGGCCGCAGCCCTGTTACAGTGCCAGGATAGGTGCGAGATTATCGGGTGATGGTTGAGGCCTTCCTGGACTCACAGCCCGGTCCTCAGAAGGCGTGAACCGTAACATAAAAAAATGCACTTTTATGTTACGGTCGTAGCCCCAAAGCTGGGGGGCGAGCTTAACTGTCCAAGTAACCTCCTGCTCGACAGCTCCTGATCAACCTCCTCCGATGCACTCAGCAAACCTCTCCTCTATCCCCGCAACCCCTTTGACAAGCGCTTGCTCCACTCTCGAGCACTCAGAAGCTTCCTCTTTCTCCACAGCCATCATCCTCTTCCTCTCCTAGCCTGTTAGATCGAACACTCCCTCCGTGTTAACTAGATGGTGCCATTTTCGCGCATGAACAGTTAACACGAAACCTTCAGATCCGAATAGACGGTGAACAACGACAGTTAGCAATGTCAGATCCTCAGCCAGCTGAGAACTTTGCTCCAAGTCCTAGAGATGATACTCTCTGGGAGGCCTTTGAGCAATCATACCGTGAGAATGCTCAGCAGTTCCAAGAAATCAACCAAATGCTCGCTATGATCACGCAGCGACTAGACTCTCAACCTGCAGCAGCTCCAGTTGCTTCAGCTGCTCCGATCAATCCAGCACCAACTTTGGAGCATCAGCAAACTTGTCCTCTAGCATGCCCGCCGGTCTATCCTCCTTATTCAGCAACCTTCCCGCAAGGGCCTGCATCTCCTTTGCAACCTCAAGATGAAAAGTTTGCTGCTCGCCAAAACTTTGTTGGGTACATTGGAAAATGTGTACCAGATTTGAAGAAGCCTCACCTTACTCAATGATATGCATCAAGGTGTATTTGATGTTGTTTTGAGTTTATATATGAAGGTTAAGAAAATGTAGGAATGCAGAAAAATTTCTAAGTTCATGTGTCGACACCAGAATAAGTTGTGTCGACACTTATGAGGGCTTGTGTTGACACTGGAGAAAAGCTATGTCGACACTTGGAGTTAATTGTGTCGACACTTGAAAAGGTTGTGTCGACACCAGAAGAAACTGTGTCGACACACAGAGGCAGGGACGACACACAGAAGCTTAGTCGACATCAATTGTGTCAACACGCAGAGGCAGTGTCGATACATAGAAGACCTTGTCGACAACAACTGCGTCGACACACAGAACTTGTGTCAGCACACAGCAAAGTTTCAACTAAGTTAAAGAAAAGAAGTGATTGTGTCGACATATAGAATTAGTGTCGACACATTCTACAGAAGTTGTGTCGAGATGCAGTATCAACAACAAAGGAGATGTGTCGACACCACCAAGGCTTATGTCGACACTTAGTTCACTTGTGTCGACACTTAGTCTACTTGTGTTGACACATGAAGAAGTTCAGTCTCGACACTTTGCTGATAGAGACAGAGTTTCAAGAAGTGACTGGATGACTTGACAGCTGCCATAACCAACCGTATACTGTAACTGTCAGAGCTGTCAGAAGTTTGTTAGAAACCGGATCAGCTGGTTATCATGGAGAAAGTCTATATAAAGTCATTCTCTTTCCACAGATGATGACAGATTGGGGAACTGATAAAAAAAGGAGTATACATAAAAAATAGAAGAAGATTTCCGTGAGAAGATCTAAGAAGAAGTTGGGGAGAGAGAGCTCCATCTATTGAAGTGAAGTGCAGTTGCTGAACCAGGCTGCCAAGAAGGATTCAGATTGAGATCTGAATATCAAGAAAGAAGCTGATTGAAGATCAACTTCACATGAATTCAACCCTACTGAGTTCAGATTCAAGAAGCTTTGAAGAAAGCTAAGAGTGGTTGTTCTCTATCATCAGATTCTTCAAAGAACTGATCAAGAAGCCATCCATCCTTTCTTTCTCTATGTGGGTGGTGGTAAAATACATTGTGAAATTTATTTTTCTGTAGGATCTGTTTAAGATCTGAGCTGTAAGCCTATTTTATAAAGGTTGAGTTGTAGGAGATTTAGATCTCTGAGTGGTAGGGCTGTGAGCCTGAGTTGTAGGAGATTGTTATCTCTGAGTTGTAGGCCTTGTTGAAGGCTGAGGTAGGGAAGATTGCCTGAGCTATAGGAGTGTGGACTTACTCTGAGTTGTAGGAACCTTGATTAGGGTTCTGAGCTGTAAGATCTGAGGATCTGAGGTGAAGAGAAGAAGTTAGGCTGAATCTAGCACACTGCTAGATCGGCGAAGCGGGAAAGTGAATGTACCCAGACCTTGGGGAACCACTATAAAAACTGTGTGCACTCTGTGATTGAATGATTCTGTGAATTCTGTGCTGTGTTAGCTGTAGAACTAGCTGTTTCAGATTAATTAGCTGAATATATATCCTGCCTTAGAAGAAAAAGGAATTACACCTATTCACCCCCCCTAGGTGGTTATGCACTAATTCTTTCAAGTGGTATCAGAGGGAGGTTCCTCAAAGTTAGACTTAACAGTCTGAGTGAGATCTGTAAGGCAGAATTAAGATCAAGAAGATTTGTTCTGGAGAAAACCATAAAGAACTTGGTTCAATGAAATTGCCCATCTGCAGGAAAGAGATATTTGGAATATGTAAGGAAAGGGTCAGATTGTTTATGGAGGCATCTGATCCTAGAATCTACATAACAGTTAAGGAAGGACCATATGTTCCCATAAAGATTTTTGTTCTTGATGCCAATCAAAGAATTTCAAAGGATTTCTCTGAGATGACTAGAGAAGAGATCATCTTGACAACAATGGATAAAAGAGCCCAGAATATTATAGTAAGTGCCATTGATGATTCAACATTCCAGAATTTAATTCATTGCAAAACCTCCAAGGAAATGTGGGACTCATTGATAGTCTACATGGATGGTTCTGAAGAGGTTAGGCAAGATAAAAAATCTATGCTTAATCAAGAATATGAGAGTTTCAGACAAGCCAAGTATGAAAGTATTACTTAATGCTACAAGAAGTTCTATAGGATTGTCAATGAACTTATGTCTTATGGAAGAGTTTTCAGTACTTATGAGTTAAATGATAAATTCCTTAGGTATTTGACTAAGGATTGGGATACAAAAATATGTGCCATAAGGAAAGTGGCCAGACTGGCTGAGATTTCTCCTCCAACATTGTTTGGCAAACTGTTGTCTTATGAGATGCAGCTGATGACAAGAAAAGAGGAAGAGAAACATACAAAGGTTGACTCTAAAGAAAAGTCAGTGGCCTTCAAGGTTGTAGCCACCAGGAAGAATAGGAGAATGTCTCCATCTTTTCCTAAGAGAGATGCAGAAATTATCTCAGAAAATTCAGATAATCCCAGTTCAGACAGCAGCAATTCAGATGAAGAATTTTCAGCATTTACAAGGCAGTTCCAGAGATTCTTGAAGAAGAAACAGTGGAAATATAAGCATTCCACATCTCAGTCCAAGGATGATTATTATCAGAAGGGGAAATCATCCAGGAAGAACATGAATGGGACAAAGTCTGGTAAGTCAACTTCTTCTAAGATTATATGCTACTATTGCAACAAAGATGGACATGTTGTTGCTGACTGTCCAGATAAGAGAAAGGAGTCTGCTATTAGAAAGAAGTCACAGTACAAGAGCAAGAAGGAGAAATCCTTGGTTGCTGAGAAAGAGAAAAGCTTGACAAATCAATCAACTTTAGAATCAGAATATGAGGCTGAGGAATATATTGGTCTATTTGTAGAAGAAGAGGATGAGTTCATGCATTTACTGGACTCTATCTATGAGCAGGAAGACCATCAATGCAAAGGACCGATGGCAGTGTCTAAAGAAGATCAGTGCAAGGATAAGCCTGGCCCCAGCAAGGTAAAATGTGTATCTGTAGATTGTGATTATTTCACTGGGTCAGAATCAGAAGCATCTCCATCAAGAATGAAGATGGGTCTGAATCTGAAGGATATATTCATCAGCTGATAGATGAATATGGAGATTTATTGCAGACACTTAAGAGAAGTAAAAACCTAGCCAAGAATCAGGCTAAGGAAATTGCAGCTCTTAAGTTGGCTGCATCTGATTCAGAAATGATGCTGGATCAAAAGTTGAGTGAGATTACCAGATTGAAAAACATAACTGTTATTCAAATGGGAACAATCACATTTAAGAATGATCAGATTAAAAGTCTGTAAAACAGATTTCAGAAAGAGAAGGAGATAGTGGCTAGTTTTTCTAAGCCAAAATCTGTATTACCCTTGATTGATGAGTTTGTGTCTCAAAAGGGTAAGGCAGGAATACGTTATAAGAAAACTGCATGGGATGCTAAGTACAATAAAAAAGGCAAATCCCCAGCATAAAACAAGAGACCTGCTGCAAACAGTACATCTAAGGTTATACCTAAAAAGAGGTACAATAAGTTTGAGTGCTGGTGCTGTGGTAAGATAGGCCACTATGCCTTAGACTGTTGGCACAATACTAGTGTCAAGGAGAGTAGCAGTCTGCATGTTAGAAGAGCTACAGGCAGATTTGTTAAGTTTCAGACTAACTTGCACCAAGGACCCAAAAGTTATTTGAGTTCTAAGGTTAAGTAATCTGTGTTGCAGGTGAGTCCAAGTTGCCATGCCCCTATATGGTACTTGGACAGTGGATGTTCCAGGCATATGACTGGAATAAGGAGATTGTTGAAGGACTACTCACCTATGCTGAATGGGACTAAAGTAATATTTAGTGGTTCTGAAAAGGGAATCATCAAAGGTTTTAGTAACATTTCTAATAACTTAATTACAACCACTCAAGTGGCCTATGTAAAGGGTTTGAAACACAACCTAATTAGCATAAGTCAGCTGAGTGATTTAGGTTATGACATTTCATTTGTCAAGAATGATTGTCATATCAAGAGATCAAGTGATCAAGAGGTCATATTGACTGGATATAGAAAAAGAAATGTATATTGCCTAGACTTTGTGTTTGAGAATAAAAGTTCTCCTATCTATCTTGTAGCTGATGAGAAAGTCTCTCATTGTGTCAAATGGCACAAGAGGCTAGCCCATCTTAACTATAAGACCATTGACCAACTCTTTAGTAAGGAGTTAGTGAGGAATGGTCCTCAAGTTAAGTGTTATAAGGATGGAATATGTTCTGCTTGTCAAAAAGGCAAGCAAACTAGATCCTCCTTTCATAGCCTTGAAACTAAGGATTCAGTGAGGTGCTTGTACCTCTTGCATATGGATTTATTTGGTCCTATGCCAGTTCAGAGCCTAGGTAGGAAGGTCTACACTTTTATGGTTGTAGATGACTATTCTACATTCTCATGGGTATTCTTTCTGAGACAGAAATCTGAAACTCCAAAGTTTTCTACAATTTTGTCAAACAAATTCAGAATGAATTAAATAGTTCAGTGGTCAAAATCAGAAGTGATCATGGAACTGAATTCCAATCTGAAAGTATGACAAGGCTGTGTGAAGAGTTTGGGATTCTATAGAAATTCTTCTCACCTAGAACACCTTAGCAAAATGGCATTGCTGAGAAAAAGAATAGGATATTGATTGAGGCTGGAAGAACACTATTGAGTGATACTTCTCACCCAGAATATTTCTGGGCTGAGGCAGTTAACACTGTATGTCATGTGCTCAATAGGGCTTCCATCACCAAAAGCCACAAAAAGACACCCTATGAGGTTGTGAAAGGCAGAAAACCAAACTTATCCTATTTTATGATTTTTGGTTGCAACTGCTATGTACTTAACAATGGCAAATCTCACCATTCTAAGTTTGCTGTCAAATCCCAAGATGAGATATTTATTGGGTACAACAACAATAGTAAGGCCTATAGGGTCTACAACTTGGCTACTCAGGTTGTAGAAGAGTCAGTTCATGTCATTTTTGATGAAACTAGACTTATTAACAGTGAGTTGACAAGTGGTTCTTGTAGCTCCACAGGTATTCAGCAGAAGATGGACCAGCTTACTATCAGAGAAGATCCAACTGCAAAGCTGGATTAGGAAAATGGTAGTTGTTGTCCAGGGGGAGTACACGAAACTCAGGATGTTGATGAAGAACATGAGGTGCAGCATGATGAAGAGATTGGAGAAGGCCAAACTGCTGATAGATTACCTCCAGCAGTTAGACAGTTGAAGGATCATCCTGCACACCAGATCATTGGTGATCCAAGAGAAGGAGTACAAACAAGGAGCAGGAACTTGAATACAGTTCTTTGCTCTAGCTTCTTATCTCAAGTGGAACCCAAGAGCTTTGAAGAAGCTGTTAAGGACCCACACTGGATTGATGTCATGCAAGAGGAGTTAAATCAGTTCAGAAGATGCAAGGTCCGGGATTTGGTTCCAAAACCATAGGGCCATAATGTCATTGGGAGAAAGTGGATATATAGAAACAAGCTTGATGAGAGTGGGATCATAGTGAAGAATAAGGCAAGATTAGTTGCCAAAGGATACAAACAGGAGGAGGGCATAGACTTTGATCAGACTTTTGCTCCAGTGGCTAGATTGGAAGCTATCAGACTATTCCTAGCCTATGCAGCATATCAAGGCTTCAAAGTGTTCCAGATGGATGTTAAGTCTGGCTTCTTAAATGAAGACTTAAAAGAGGAGGTGTATGTAGAGCAGCACTCAGGTTTTATTAATCCACTCAATCTTACTTATGTCTATAGACTTAGGAAAGCTTTGTATGGGTTAAAACAAGCCCCAAGGTCTTGGTATGAAACCCTGTCTACTTTTCTCATTGAGAACAAATTCTAAAGGTGGAAAATAGATAAGACTCTATTCCTTAGGGAATCCAAAAGAAAGATTATCCTAGTCCAAATATATGTTGATGACATAATATTTGGGTATACTGAAAGTAACCTTTGTAGAAAGTTTGCAAAACTTATGCAAGGGAAATTTGAAATGAGCAGTATGGGAGAACTTATGTTCTTCTTGGGTCTCCAAGTAAGACATACTGAAGATGGCTTGTCCATATCCCAGTCTAAGTTCACCCTTGAGTTAATTAAGAAGTATGGTATGGAGTCATCCACTACCATGAGAACTCCAATGGGGACAAGTGTATCTCTTAGCAAAGATGATGCAGGGAAACCTGTAGATGAAACTTTGTATAGAGGAATAGTTGGCTCCCTCCTATATCTCACTATTAGTAGACCAGATATCATGTATGTTACATGTGTATGTGCTAGGTACCAATCCTGCCCTAAAGAATCTCATCTTATTGCTGTCAAAAGGATTTTGATATATCTTAAGGGCACCCCTAATCTAGGCCTTTGGTATCCTAGGAATAGAGACTTTCTACTAATAGGCTATTCAGATGCAGACTTTGCAGGTTGCAAAGTAGATAGGAAAAGCACAACATGCACCTGTCAATTTCTTGGAGGAAGACTGGTGTCATGGAGCTGTAAGAAGAAGACTAGTGTGACAATATCCACAGCTGAGTCTGAGTATTTTGTTGTTGGAAGCTGCGGTGCACAACTATTGTGGATACAGCATCAGTTAGAAGACTATGGTATTCAGGTAAGTAGAACTCCATTGTTATGTGATTCTACTAGTACTATTTTTATTGCTCACAATCCTGTTTCTCATAGTAGAACAAAAATATAGAAATAAGATACCATTTTCATAGATACCATGTAGAGAAAGAAGATATCTCTTTAGAATTTATTAGTACTGATTTACCACTAGCAGACATGTTTACTATGACTTTAGATGAAACTAAATTCAACAATTTCAAAATTGAAATAGGTATGTTGAACATAAATTAGTTTACAAAATTTGGATAAGTAAAATTGTGTCGACACAAGAAGTTGTCTGTGTCGACACATAGTAGTTGGTGTCGACATTCCAGAGAAGTGGTGTCGACACATAGTAGTTGGTGTCGACATTCTAGAAAACTGGTGTCGACACATCTAGAGAATTGGTGTCGACACTTAGAGTAAACACGCAGATTCGTCGACCTCCGATCGTCGAACACGATAAAGTCAAATAGAATTGATGTCGAGTCATTAGAAGACTGTGTCGACACTTTTCAACAGTGTCGACACATTAAGAGATTGTTGACGCGACTTTTGACCTTCATTACTTAGAAAGATATAAATAGGTCAACACCATATTCTGTCGACACATTCTCCATATTTTCGAGACCAAAACCCTGTGTCGACAACTTCTCTCTTCTTAATCCAAGCTTTCACTCAACCCTAATGGCGCCGAAGCTAGAAGACAATGTCAATGAAGGCTATGGGCTGGTACGCAATGCCTTTGATCATGCAGAACCCGACATTAAAGCTGTAGTAACCCTAATTGCAGAAAATGGGCTGGAATTTCTGGTATCTGAACCAACAAAGATTTGGAAGAAAGAAATACTAGAATTCTATGCCGAAGCTACTATAGATTCTACTGGACTTAAGATCAAGTCTACAGTTCAGGGAACTAAGGTTAAACTTACCTTGAAGAGCTTGAGGAAAACTCTTCAACTTCCAAAAACACAAGAAGAAGAAGAAGTACCCTCATCAAAAACTAGGGAAGCACTTCAATGGTGTGGATTGGATCCCTCCTTGAAGATTGGATCAACAATGTATAGAAAAGGAATGAATCTACAAGGCAAATTCCTTTCAGAAGTAGTGAGAAAAGTCATTCTCTGCAAGCCAGGGGGACATGATAGGATTTCTGCCTATATGTTTAGCTTGATGACCAGGATTATCTACAGACTAAACACTGATTGGTCAGCAATAGTTTTTGAAAAGATTAATGAAAGTATTAAGAAGCCAAATCTGGGAAGGATAATGAGTTTATACTTGGCTAGAACAATTCCAGAAATAATGGAGCAGGCTGTTGGATCCAAAATTAATCATATGAGAAGAATGGATATCAGGAAATATCCAGATGGGATAGGGTCCTAACAAAGGACATGCCTGATGAGGAGAGGCAAGAGATTCCTGAAAAATCTCCAGCACAAGACATTCCTGCACAAGACCCTACAGATGGTGCTCAGGTGCAGGGGGAGCCTCAACTTGAGGAAGAGCCAACCCACTTGGAAAGTGAAATGGCTACACAGACTATTATTGAGGTAATTCAAGAGGTTAATCAATCAATTCTTAATGATATGGATGAAACTTTAACTGAATCTTTGATTAATGTTGACTAGCCAACTCAACTAAATAGTCAAGCACAAGATGTTATCATGGAGGATACATCTGCTGCTGTTGATGCTCCAGAGATAAGAGAATCTCCAGTCCCTACTCAACAAGAATTCACCCTTGAAGAGTTGTTTCCAGATTTAGTACAAGATAGAACTGAGGGGGAGCAACCTGACTTTGAGGGGGAGAAAGTAGACTTTGAGGGGGAGCAAATTAACATTGAGGAGGAGCAAGTAAGTACTGTGGGGGAGGAATAAGGGACTCAGGGGGAGCTACCTAGGACTGTACAGGAATTGCCTCCTAGTCCTAAGGATATAGTTGAAATAGCCAGTACCTCAGCTTCTGAAGATGAAGCAGCAATTCAAGCCAAAAAGAGGAAGCTAATGGTATTCAAAAGAAGAAGCCAGAGTTATAAGAGGGCTTTACAAACTGCTCCACAATCTGCCCCAGCTACAGATTATAGTTCCTTATTAGTCTCTTTATAAGTAAAGTTGGATGAACAAAGGATTGCTATGCAGAAATATATGGATGGAACTCACAAAGATCTACAACTCTCCTTGGCTACAGATATTAAATCAATAAGATTTGAAGTTAATCAGAATAAAAAGGAGATGACAGATTACTTTCACAAAGGAGACAATGCTTTGGTTTTCCTAGCAACACATCAAGAAAAGATCAAGACTCAAGTTGATGATATAGCTCTTAAATAAGGCTATGTACTATAGAATCAACTTAGAATGAATGATAATCTGACTGAATCACATAATGTGATTGTTACAGAACTGAAGAATGTTGCAACTGCCCAGACTGAAGGAAGGTCTAATGCTAAGGCAGATTTTGACAAGCAAATACAAGAAGGACTAGCTGCTGTCCAAACAGCTATTAAGGATTCTCAAAAGACTATTTCTGCCCAGCTACTGAAGTTAAAGTCTTTTTATAAAGATGGTGTAAATTTTCTTGATGAATAAATCAGATTTCAAAAAGATGACCTTAGGGATCATGTTGCAAGAGATGTCATAAAGGGGGAGAGAGTGTTAGTCAAAGCTGGATCTGATCATGTTAAATGGATATCTAATAGCATCAGAGCCACCCTTGGATATCCACCCATCTATGATGATGACAATGTGGCTGAGTCATGTATACACCCTGCTTATTTTGGAGGTGATCAAGCTGAAGTTGCTCAGGTTATTTATCCTCCAGCAGATTTTGACATGATTCTCTAAGAAGTACAGTCTATGTACAACCCTCCAGAAGGTGCTCAAAATATTATCCTTGAGAAAGTAGACATGCCAGTGTCAGAGGCAGTTTTGAACAAAGAGCAAGAAGATCTATTGTCTAAGAAAAGATTCAGAGAACAGGCTGAGTTGAAGCCTGATTTTGAGCAGTGGAGTCCAACATCCAGGAACATTATACTGTCTGCTTGGTAAGCTGTAAAGGATAAAACCCATGATAGGGGTAAATGGTACTCTGCACAAGAATGACAAAAGTATGAAGCCAGGCAGGAAGCCATTGTTCAATATAGGAGAAAGGCAAAAACTGGGAAGCTACCTCCTAATGCTCAGGAGCCTAACAAATATTTCCCAAAGCCCTTTCACTACTTTGAAAGGCAAAGAATAAAGGCTGAAGAGTAAAAGAAGAAAGATCCTAAGGGCAAGAAGCCAGGTGATGATATTGATGCTCCAGTACAAGCCAAGATCCAATCAGGCAAAGACATAGTTATCAAGGAGCCAGATCAGCTTTAGATTAGATTTACTTGATTGTACAACTTTGTAATCCTTAGTGTTGAAATCTATGTAAACTTTTGATTAGAAACTTTTGTAAGTTGAAACAAAATAATAATTAATGCTCATTCTAGTTGCATTATTATTCTGTGATGAATTATTATATATGTTTTGTTTTAAAAGTTACCCCGTCATATAATGTTGTTATACATCATAATGTGTATTTGTTATGAATGGTATATATCATTGAGTAAGAGTTATGACTTCTCCAAATAGGGGGAGATTGTTGGGTACATTAGAAAATATGTACCAGATTTGACGAATCCTCACCTTACTCAATGATATGCATCAAGGTGTATTTGATGTTGTTTTGAGTTTATATGTGCAGGTTAAGAAAATGCAAGAATGCAGAAAAATTTCTAAGTCTATGTGTCGACACCAAAAGAAGCTGTGTCGACACTTATGAAGGCTTGTGTCGACACTGGAGAAAAGCTGTGTCGACACTTGGAGTTAATTGTGTCGACAATTGGAAAGGTTGTGTCGACACCAGAAGAAACTGTGTCAACACACAGAAGCTTAGTCGACATCAATTGTGTCGACATACAGAGGCAGTGTCGACACACAAAAGACCTTGTTGACATCAACTGCATCGACACACAGGACTTGTGTCGACACACAACAAAGTTTCAACTAAGTTAAAGAAAAGAAGTGATTGTGTAGACACACAGAATTAGTGTCACCACATTCTACAGAAGCTGTGTCGAGAAGCAGTATCAACAACAAAGGAGATGTGTCGACACCACCAAGGCTTATGTCGACACTTAGTTCACTTGTGTCGAAACTTAGTCTACTTATGTCGACACATGAAGAAGTTTAGTCTCGACACTTTGCTGATAGAGACAGAGTTTCAAGAAGTGACTGGATGACTTGACAGCGGCCATAACCAACCGGTCTACTACAACTGTCGGAGCTGTCAGAAGTTTGTTAGAAACTGGATCCGCCGGTTACCATGGAGAAAGTCTATATAAAGGCATTCTCATTCAACAAATGATGACAGATTGAGGAACTGATAACAAAGGAGTATACATAAAAAATAGAAGAAGATTTTCGTGAGAAGATCTAAGAAGAAGTTGGAGAGAGAGAGCTACATCTATTGAAGTGAAGTACAGTTGCTGAACCAGGCTGCCAAGAAGGATTCAGATTGAGATCTGAATATCAAGAAAGAAGCTGATTGAAGATCAACTTCATAGGAGTTCAACCCTACTGAGTTCAGATTCAAGAAGCTTTGAAGAAAGATAAGAGTGGTTGTTCTCTGTCATCAGATTCTTCCAAGAACTGATCAAGAAGGCATCCAACCTTTCTCTCTCTATCTGGGTGGTGGTAAAATACATTGTGAAATTTATTTTTCTGTAGGATCTGTTTAAGATCTGAGATGTAAGCCCGTTTTATAAAGGCTGAGTTGTAGGAGATTTAGATCTCTGAGTGGTAGGGTTGTGAGCCTGAGTTGTAGGAGAATGTTATTTCTGAATTGTAGGCCTTGTTGAAGGCTGAGGTAGGGCATATTGCCTGAGCTGTAGGAGTGTGGACACACTCTGAGTTGTAGGAACCTTGATTAGGGTTCTGAGGTGTAAGATCTGTGGATCTGAGGTGAAGAGAGGAAGTTAGGTCGAATCTAGCACACTGCTAGATAGGCGAAGGGGGAAAGTGGATGTACCCAGACCTTGGGGAACCACTATAAAAACTGTGTGCACTCTGTGATTGAATGATTCCGTGAATTCTGTGTTATGTTAGCTGTAGAAGTAGCTGTTTCAGATTAATTAGCTGAATATATATTCTGCCTTAGAAGAAAAAGGAATTACACCTATTCACCCCCCCTCTAGGTGGTTAGGCACTAATTCTTTCAAACTTCTTCCGGGAAGTAGCCCGGGGAAGCCCTACTAGATTTCTCAACTTTCAGGGAAGTTATCCTTATCCTGCAGCTCCTGCCTTTGCTCCTCCGGCAACAACTTTTCCCTTTTATCCTCCTGTTTCTTTTGCAGCTGTAGCTTATGCTCCTTTTTATCCTTATGCTGTAGGGGAACAGGAAGAGCCTTCGCCGTTTGCAGAGAATGTTCGTCATGAACCTACTCCAGCAAATTTTAGACAACCTCGGCTACCAATTTACACCGGAGAGACTGATCCAGTGAAGCACCTTCAAGCCTTCGAATCAGCTGTTGCTCTCAAAACTCTTTCAGATGCAACTAAGTGCAAGCTCCTTGTAACAACCTTTGATGGGCAAGTGAGGGACTGGTTCTATGGTCTTCGCCCTCACTCCATCATTTCTTTTGCTGATCTGCCAAGGGAGTTCTTGCTCAAAATCTATACTTACACAAAGAGAAATGGCGGTCCAGAAGCCCTCTTTGAGATCAAGCAGTACGACAATGAAATTTGGTCACAGTTCGTTGATCGATTACAAAGAGAAATTTTGGACATCGAGATTGTTAGCCAAGAAATGTACCGAGTGGCTCTTATCCACGGTCTTCGGGAAGGTCTGCTCAAGTTTGAATCCAATGTCCGTGCTCCGAGGACATAACAAGAGTTGATTGCCTTAGCCAACTCATACATTCGAGGCGAAAAAGAATAACCCTGGCTTCGTCTCCAAGCTCATATCAGAGAAGGACTCTCCTTCTCACAAGCAGCCCCCGAGGTCTCCTCACAATGATTTCCCAACTCACTCAAGGAAGGGAAGAAGGTTTCAGCTCCATCGATATCCCTTCCAAGATCATGATCGTACTCGAGATCCACTACTACCACCAGCCCCATCTTCTCAAACAGCTGCAGTTTACCATCAGCAAGACGATGACTTGAATGAGTCCGAACTAGATGAGACCATGCAAGAAGTAAGCCAGATCATGAAAGATAGGGCTAGCTACAAAAAGCCTTATCGACCAGCTGATCAAAGGTTTAGAGACTCTGATCCATACTGCGAGTTCCACAAAGATCCAGGTCACCTAACTGAGAACTGTCAAGCACTACGCCAGCTTGTGCAAAGGATGCTCCTGCAGGGTAAGATGCGAGACCTGCTTCCTAAAGAAGATCACCCTGATCCAGCAACCTCAAAGGGCAAAGAAGCTGCAGACATTCCTTACAGCTCAAGAGGGGTGAGCCTAGTCGAAGAACCCCCTCTCCTCGTTGTTAATAAAGCTGTCGAACGGTTCGATGCCGATGATGAGGGCATGCTTGCAAGACTATTCTAAGCCAGCAAAGGACTTCATAGTCCTCCAAATTTTCTCACAACCATTACCGGTTACTCTTACTCTTCCCCTTTCAAACATTCTCTTTTCAAAACACTTCTTAGTGTTCATCCTTGCTTTTCAACAAAGATTTAATCAAGGATCTCATACTGACACAGTTCCCTTCTTGTATTGCTTCCTCCTCTATTCTCTCTTTTCCAAGAGATCACTAAGCCACAGAGATGTCGCCGAGTCTTGCTATAGGCCCCCTTGGTATTGGATTCTGGCGTAAGACCACAGTGACCACATATTGCGGGGAGATTTCGCATATGTGTGTAGTGGGGGCTATCGAACTCTCATGCGGTGGAATACTGGACTTTGGATCCTAGACAGCATCTAACACAGAGTGCGTGCTAGGGAGGCCCCATGTGTTAGCTCTGCCGTGGTCCGTGAGGATACATTACAGTTACGGTGATCTTTGATTGGTAAGCAATGACGATAAAGCGTAGCCTTGTCTCTTCGATCATCTCACAACTGTGATGGCCGAACGCTCTCTAGTGCTCCCAATCCATGTTTTTGCGGGGTCCTCAACTCCACTGATCAATCCACAGACAAGCTATAGGCCTCTTGGCACAACCAGTCTCATTGATCAGTGACGTAGTAACACGAAGCATATGATCAGTGCATCTAGCAATCCTTCTCAGGATTTCCCGTGCTTTTCTCTTTTGTGTGCCCTCCTAGAGGATGCGCGGCCAGCCCGCTTTGAGTAAGACTATACTCGGGATGACCTTTCTCAGGCAAGCGATGCATAAAGCCCACAGGTGATCTCCTATGGCGGCATCCAGTCTTTCTTGGTCATCTTCGAGTATAGACCTCTTTTTTTTCAACTGCCTTCTTTCACAGATGAACAGGTTAATCCGACCTACCAAAAGGATTTCCAGCATTCACTTTGCTTATGCTAATCTTATATGCATTGCTTGCTCAAAGCTCTATCAAGTGATCACTTATAAGCTCTTCACTACTCTTATCAAATGCCAACACTCGACTTATTGATCTGGACTTCATGTTTAAGACATCTCTAATATAATAAGAAGATCACTGTTTTTCTGGTTTGATCCTCATTCAATTATCAGCAAAGTGCATCAGGCACTTCCTCTGCTATATGATCATATCGATCTTATCTCATCAACAGTCAACACCTGTAACCCTCAGCTCAGGTACTTGTAGCATAGCTCATTATTTCATGTCTACTATGCACTCTTTTCTTTGTAGTGATTAGCAGACACCTGCAAGTCATATCCGGGTACTTGCAAATTATTCTTTATATACAATACTGTTGGGTACATTGAAAAATGTGTACCAGATTTGAAAAAGCTTCACCTTACTCAATGATATGCATCAAGGTGTATTTGATGTTGTTTTAAGTTTATACGTGCAGGTTAAGAAAATGCAGGAATGCAGGAAAAGTTTCTAAGTCCATGAGTCGACACCAGAAGAAACTGTGTCGACACTTATGAAGGCTTGTGTCGACACTGGAGAAAAGCTATGTTGACACCTGAAGTCAATTGTGTCGACACTTTGAAAGGCTGTGTCGACATCAGAAGAAACTGCGTCGACACACAGAGGCAGTGTCGACACACAGAAAAGCTTAGTCGACATCAACTGTGTTGACACACAGAGGCAGTGTCGACACACTGAAGACTTTGTCGACATCAACTGTGTCGACACACAGGACTTGTGTCGACACACATAGCAGAGTTTCAACAAATTTTATTTTTGTGAAGATAAGAAGTGACTGTGTCGACACATTCTACAGAAGCTGTGTCGAGAAGCAATGTCAACACCAAGGGAGCTATGTCGACACCACCAAGGCTTGTGTCGACACTTAGTCTACTTATGTCGAAACATGATGAAGTTCAGTCTCGACACTTTGCTGATAGAGATAGAGTTTCAAGAAGTGACTAGAGGACTTGACAGCTGCCATAACCAACCAGTCTACTGAAGCTGTCAGAGCTGTCAGAGCTGTCAGAAGTTCGTTAGAAACCGGATCAGCCGGTTACCATGGAGGAAGTCCATATAACGACATTCTCTATCAACAGAAGAAATAATACATACAGATGAGATAAAAAACACGAAAAACAGAAGATCTAAGAAGACATTGTCCAGTGGTGATCTACTCATAGTTTGTCAAGAGAATTCAAAGAAGAATTCAGAAGAATCTTCAGAAGAATTTGGAGAGAGAGCTTCATCTATTCAAGTGAAGAAAGGGACTTACATCAACAAGTCTCTTAAGTGCAGATTCTGAACCAGTCTGCCAAGAAGAATTCATATTGATTTCTGAATTTCAAGAAAGAAGCTGATTGAAGATCAACTTCAAAGGAGATCAACCCTACTGTGTTCAGATTCAAGAATCTTTGAAGAAAGCTAAGACAGGTTGATCTCTAACATCAGATTCTTTCAAGAACTGATCAAGAAACCTATCATCCTTTCTCTCTCAACCAGGGTGGTGGTAAATTACAAATTTACATCTATTTTCTGTAGCATCTTTTTAAGATCTGAGTTGTAAGCCTGATTTATAAAGGCTGAGTTGTAGGAGATAAAGTTCCCTGAGTGGTAGGCCTTGTTGAAGGCTGAGGTAGGGCTGAGAGCCTGAGTTGTCGGAGATTTTCATCTCTGAGTTGTAGGCCTTGTTGAAGGCTGAGGTAGGGAAGAGTGCCTAAGCTGTTGGAGTGTGGACTCACTCTGAGTTGTAGGAGTCTTGTTTGGGTTTTGAGCTGTAAGATCTACGGATCAGAGGAGAAGGAAAGAAGTTAGGCCGAATCTAGCACTCTGGTAGATAGGAGAAGGGGGAAAGTAGATTTACCCAGACCTTAGGGAACCACTATAAATCAGTATGCCATCTGTGATTGTGTGTGGTATTGTTATTTTTGTGCTGTGATAGCTGTAGAACTATATGTTTCTATTAATTAACTGAATTAATATTCTGCCTTAGAAGAAAAAGGAATTGCACCTATTCACCCCCCCTCTAGGTGTTTAGGAACCAATTCTTTCAAGTGGTATCAGAGGAAGATTTCTCAAAGAAAGACTTAATAGTCTGAGTAAGATCTATAAGGCAGAAGTAAGTTAAAGAAGATGGGTTCAAGAGAAAACCATAAAGAACTTGGTTCAATGAAGTTGCCTATCTGCAGGAAGGAAATCTTTGGAATATGGAAGGAAAGGGTCTGACTATTTATGGAGGCATCTGATCCTAGAATTTATATAACCGTTAAGGAAGGTCCATATATTCCAATGAAGGTTTCTGTTCTTGATGCTAATTAAAGGATTCCTAAGGATTTTTCAGAAATGACTAAGGATGAGATCATCTTGACTACAATAGATAAAAGAGCACAGAATATTATAGTGAGTGCCATAGATGACTCAACATTCCAGAATCTGATTCATTGTAAAACCTCCAAGGAGATGTGAGACACATTGGTTGTCTACATGGAGGGTTCTGAAGAGGTTAGGCAAGATAGAAAGTCTATGCTTAATCAAGAATATGAGAGTTTCAGACAAGCCAAGTCTGATAGCATAACTGAATGTTATAAGAAGTTCTACAGAATTGTAAATGAACCAATATCCAATGGAAGAATCTTCAGTACATATGAGCTGAATGACAAATTCCTTAGTTCTTTGACTAAGGATTGAGATACAAAGATCTGTGCCACAAAGGAAGTGGCCAGACTGGCAGAAATTTCACCTCCAACACTGTTTGGCAAATTGCTGTCTTATGAGATGCTGCTGTTGGCCAGAAAGGAGGAAGAGAAAAATATAAAGTTTGACCATAGATAAAAGTCTGTGGCCTTCAAGGTAGAAGCCACAAGGAAGAACAGGAGGATGTCTCCATCTTCTCCTAAGAAAGATGCAGAAGTGATCTCAGAAAATTCTGATAATCACATTTCAGACAGCAGTATTTCTGATGAAGACTTTGCTGCTTTCACAAGGAAGTTTCAGAGATTCTTAAAGAAGAAGCAGTGGAAATCTAAGCCATCCTCATCTCAGTCCAAGGATGAATATTATCAGAAGAGGGAATCATCCAGGAAGGACAGGAGTGGGACAAAGCCTAGCAAGTCAACTACATCAAAGATTATTTGCTATTGCTGCAACAGACCTGAACATGTTATGGATGACTTTCCAGACAAAAGGAAGGAGTCTGATGATAAAAAGAACTCTCAGCACAAGAGCAAGAAGGAGAAATCCTTGGTAGCTAAGAAAGAGAAAAGTTGGACAGATCAATCAACTTCAGAGTCTGAATCTGAGGCTAAGGCCTATATTAGTTTGTTTGCAACAGAAGAAGAGGATGTGTTCTTGAAATTACTGGACTCTATCTATGAGCAAGAATACCATCAGTGCAATGGACTGATGGCTGTGTCTGAAGAAGACCAGTGTCAGGATCAACCTGGTCCTAATAAGGTAAAAAGTTTATCTATAGATTCTGATTACTACACTGGGTCAGAATCAGATGCATCTGCATCAAGAGATGAAGATAGGTCTGAATCTGAAGGAGATATTCATCAGCTTATAGATGAATATGGGGATTTATTGCAGGCACTCAAGAGAAGCAAAAACCTGGCCAAAAATCAGACTAAGGAAATTGCAGCTCTTAAGTTGGCTGCATCTGATTCAGAAAAGTTGCTGGATGAGAAGATGAATAAGATTTCCAAGCTGAAAAACATAACTGTTATTCAGATGGGTACAATCACATTCAAAAATGATCAGATCAAAAGTCTGGAAGACAAACTTCAGAAAGATAAGGAGATATTGGCTAGTTGCTCTAAGCCAAAATCTGTCCTACCCTTAATTGATGACTTTGTGTCTCAAAAAGGTAAGGCAGGATTAGGCTTTAAGAGAACTACATGGGCTGCCCAGTCCAATAATAAAGGCAAAGCTCCAGCACAAAACAAAAGATCTGCTGCAAACAATACAACAAAGATTGTACCTAACAAGAGGTATAATAAGTATGAGTGCTGGTGCTGTGGCAAGATAGGCCATTATTCCTTAAACTGTTGGCACAACACCAGTGTCAGGAAGAATAGCAGTCTACCTATTAGAAGAGCTACATGCAGATTTGTCATGTTTCAGGCTAACTTGAACTAAGGACCCAAAAGTTATTTGGGTTCTAAGGTTAAGTAATCTTTGTTGCAGGTGAGTCCAAGTTGTCATGCCCCTATATGGTACTTGGACAGTGGATGTCCCAGGCACATGACTGGAACAAGAGGATTGCTGAAGGACTACTCACCAATATTGAATGGGCCTAAAGTAATCTTTGGTGGTTCTGAAAAAGGAGTCATCAAAGGGTTTGGTAACATTTCTAACAACTTAATCACTATTACTCAAGTGGCTTATGTGAAGGGTTTGAAAAACAACCTAATAAGCATAAGACGGCTGAGTGATCTTGGATATGACATTTCATTTATCAAGAATGGGTGTCATATCAAGAGGTCAAGTGATCAAAAAGTCATATTGACTGGCTATAGAAAAAGAAATGTGTATTTCCTAAACTTTGAGAGTGAGAATAAAAATTCTCCTATCTGTCTTGTGGCTGATGAGAAAGCCCCTTATTGTGCCAAATGGGACAAGAGGCTAGCTCATCTTAACTACAAGACTATTGCCAACTCTTTAGTAAAGAGTTAGTGAGGAATGGTCCTCAAGTTAAGTGCTTTAAGGATGGAATATGCTCAGCTTGTCAAAAAGACAAGCAGACCAGATCCACCTTTCATAGCCTAGAAACCAAAGACTCAGTGAGGTGCTTATACCTCTTGTATATGGATTTATTTGGTCCTATGCCAGTTCATAGTCTAGGTAGGAAGGTCTACACTTTTGTGGTTGTAGATGACAATTCTAGATTTTCATGGATATTCTTTCTGAGGCAGAAATCTGAAACCCCAAATGTCTTCTGCAATTTTGTCAAACAAATTCAGAATGAATTAGATAGTTCAGTGGCCAAAATCAGAAGTGACCATGGAACTGAATTCCAATCTGAAAGTATGACAAGGTTTTGTGAAGAATTTGGGATTCATCAGGAATTCTCCTCACCTAGAACACCTCAGCAAAATGACATTGCTGAAAGAACGAATATGACATTTATTGAGGCTGGAAGAACACTATTGAGTGACACTACTCTCCCAGAATATTTCTGGGCTGAGGCAGTAAACACTGCATGCCATGTGCTCAATAGGGCTTCCATCACCAAAAGCCACAAAAAGACACCCTATGAGGTTATGAAAGGCAGAAAACCAAACTTATCATATTTTAGGATCTTTGGTTGCAAGTGTTATGTGCTTAACAATGACAAGTCTCACCTAACAAAGTTTGCTGCCAAATCCCGAGATGGGATATTTGTTGGGTACAACAACAATAGTAAGGCTTATAGGGTCTACAATTTGGCTACTCAAGTTATATAAGATTATATTCATGTCATATTTGATGAATCTAGACTTATTAACAGTGAGTTGTGAAAGAATTAGTGCCTAACCACCTAGAGGGGGGGGGGGTGAATAGGTGTAATTCCTTTTTCTTTTTAAGGCAGCAAATCTGTACAGTTTATTACTTAGCAGCAGTTAATTTTAAAGCTAACACAACACAGCATTCACAGAATAATTCAATCACAGATTGCACAGAGATTTTATAGTGGTTCCCCAAGGTTTGGGTACATCCACTTTCCCCCTTCGCCTATGTAGCAGTGTGCTAGATTTGGCCTAACTTCTTCTCTTCACCTCAGATCCTCAGATCTTACAACTCAGAACCCAACAAGGCTCCTACAGCTCAGGCAATCTGCCCTACCTCAGCCTACACAAGGCCTACAACTCAGAGATATCAATCTCCTATAACTCAGGCTCACAGCCCTACCTCAGCCTTCAGTTGTAGGAGATTTTCATCTCTGAGTTGTAGACCTTGTTGAAGGCTGAGGTAGGGCAGAGTGCCTGAGCTGTAGGAGTGTGGACTCACTCTGAGTTGTAGGAGCCTTATTTGGGTTCTGAACTGTAAGATCTGCGGATCTGAGGAGAAGGAAAGAAGTTAGGCCGAATCTAACACTCTGCTAGATAGGAAAAGGGGGAAGTGGATGTACCCAGACCTTAGGGAACCACTATAAATCAGTGTGCCATCTGTGATTGTGTGTGGTATTATTATTTCTGTGTTGTAATAGCTGTAGAACTATATGTTTCTATTAATTAACTGAATTAATATTCAGCCTTAGAAGAAAAAGGAATTGCACCTATTCACCCCCCCGTCTAGGTGTTTAGGAACCAATTCTTTCAAATATATGCTTCTAACTCTCACTTTATAGAAAACAACATATCCTTGCAAGTTTCTCCACAGGTAATTGCAAGCTATTTTCATGTTTTGTCTGCTCCTAACTCTCTTCTTGCAGAGATCAGCAGACCCTTTCAAGTTTCTTCACAGGTGCTTGCAAGTTACTCTCATATGTCATGTTTGTTCCTAACTCTCATTTTGCAGAGATCAACCGATACTTGCAAGTTTCTTCACAGGTACTTGCAAGTTACTTTCATATACTGTGCCTACTTCTAACTATTCTTTTGTAGAGACCAGCAAATACCTGCAAGTTACCTTCAGGTATTTGCAGCTTTCTTTACTCCCGAATTTGTTTCTAACTTCACTTTTGCAGAAACCAGCAAAGATTTGCAAGTCGCCTCCAGGTACTTGCAGCTCGTTTTTATTACTTTCTTGCATACTCCTCACATTTTCTTTTACAGAGGATAACAGGTGCTTGCAAGCCTCCATCAGGTACTTGCGAGTTATTACGCTTCTATATTTTCCTCTCACCTTCATTTTGCAGAACTTATTTGAAGACGCATCCTCTTCGTTTTGCAAAGGCAAACTCAGGTACACGCGAGACGTACCTTCTATGCTTATAGTAACTTTTCCTTTATAGGAAATAGACAGGAAGCGCAAAACTCCTAAGGAGAGGCATCAGGTTCTATCTCTCCTTGACCCCTTTTATTTCCTTTGGGGTGGATCATGATTTTCGTGGGTCTCCAACATTTTCGAAGTTCTATTCGGAACTTAAAAAAGTGCGGGGAAATGTTAACAACGAAACCGGCGATCCTTCCCAAGGCAGCCAACTCGCTTGTCGCGGCCTGCCCCAGGTTCCTCCTGGAGGTCGCGATCCCTAGGGTGGGCGGACAGAATTCTCTGTTCGCTCAGGCCACACAGCTTGGGCGGTCTCAGCGGCCTGACCGCTCAGGCCGCACGGCTTGGGAGGTCTCAGCGGCCTGACCGCTCATACCGCGCGCCTTCCCTTGGTCGGGAGGGGCTGCTGCAGACTGCTCTTGCAGTCTGCCTTTGTAGGCCGCCCCCTTTTCAGCTTAACCGCAAGCTTGTCTCCGCAGGTGTCTCCCTTTGCCGGACTCGATTCCTTATCAGCCCAGGCCGGCAAAAGGTCGCGTCATTTGCAGGAACTAGCCGCTCTTCCAGCCCACTCCTGTAGGTCGCTCTTCAAGAACACCAGACCACACAAACCGCCGAACCAGAGTGGCGACCTGTCGCCAGGCAGCTAGCCAGCTACCTCGACATCCACCTCACCAACACGCACGACCTGCCTCGTCTAGTTTGGCAGGTCGCTCAGTCCTTGCCACCAGTAGCATCGGCAGCCAACTCCTCCAGCCCGCCTACAGAGCGCGGACACTCGCTCTCCGGCTACCCGCCAAGACCAACAGCAACGTCCCATTCATCGTGAGCTCGGTGGACACGAAGTGCGGTCAAGACTTCCAGTCCGCCTTCATTGGTGAACCCCAACAGCTTTAACAGCCAGGCTCTCCATTCCAACAGAAGCGGACTCAGCTAGCTAGCAGAGGCAGACTCCGCGGACTCGGCGGACTCTCTGTACAGCCCGTCATTCCTTAGTCAGCATATGCTACTTGGCAGCAGCATGGTCAACTCCTTCCCCAGCCTGCAGTGTTGGCACGGGCTCGATCAGTTGTGGCGAACTTCGCGGATTCTCCTCGCAGTCCGCCAGGCAGTAGAACTTCCTCAAGGCTATTCTAGGCCGCATAGCTCCGAGCGGACTCTGTGGACTCAGCGACTAGTTTTCAGCCTGCCACTTAGCCCTCCAGCGTCCGCCACTTAGCCTCCAGCGTCCATGTAACGACCCGACCCACAGCACGCTCGCCGACCCCAAGCGACGTTATAGGGCTGCAGCCCGTGCCACCCAAGCTCATCTCCGGCCTGTTTATCAGCATGGCAGGTTTTTGAGCATGCCAGGTTTCGAACCCAGCACCTCCTTAGCAAGGCACCTTCAACAGCCCTCATCACCAACTGAGCTACAGCTCAGTTGGTGATGAGGGCTGTTGAAGGTGCCTTGCTAAGGAGGTGCTGGGTTCAAAACCTGGCATGCTCAAAAACCCGCCGTGCTGAGAAACAGGTCAGAGATGAGTTTGGGTGGCACGGCTGCAGCCCTGTAATGTCGCTTGGGGTCGGCGAGCTCGCCGTGGGCTGGGTCGTTACATAAAAAGGAACCCAACACCTCCTTAACAAGGCCCCTTCAACAGCCCTCATCCCCAACTAAGCTGCAGCTCAGTTGGCGATGGCCTCTGTTGGAAGAGAGTGTTATCAAGGGTTGCGAGTTCGATACCTAGCACCAACAATGTGCCTTGCTGAAAAAACAGGCAGGAAAGGCGTTGGGGTGTATTGGGCAGTAGCATTGTAATGGGCCTACGGGTAGGCCAAGCTATTCGGCCGATGATGGGGTGCGGTAGCCTCTGAGCCCTAGGCCGGGCCGTTACATAAAAGTGCACTTTTTATGTAACGGCCCGGCCTAGGGCTCAGAGGCTACCGCACCCCATCATGGCCGAATAGCTTGGTCCACCTGTAGGCCCGTTACAGGGCTGCAGCCCAATACACCCCAATGCCTCTCCCGCCTATTTTTCAGCAAGGCGCGTTGTTGGCGCTAGGTATTGAACCCGCAACCCTTGATAACACACTCTTCCAACTGAGGCCATCACCAAATGAGCTGTAGCTCAGTTGGTTTTTTATGTAACGGCCCGGCCTAGGGCTCAGTGGCTACCGCACACACATCATGGGCCGAATAGCTTGCCCCACCCATAGGCCCGTTATAGGGTTGCAGCCCAATATACCCCAACGCTCTCCCGCCAGTTTTTCAGTAAGGCGCGTTGTTGCAGCTCAGTTTGGTGATGGCCTCTGTTGGAAGAGAGTGTTATCAAGGGTTGCGGGCTCGATATACCTAGCGCCAACAATGCGCCTTGCTAAAAACTGGCGGGAGAGGCGTTGGGTGTATTGGTTTGCAGCCCTGTAACGGGGCCTACAGGTGGGCCAGATATTCGACCATGATGGGGTGCGGTAGCCTATGAGCTAGGCCGTGCCGTGACATAAAAAGTGCGTGCGCTTTTTTTGTATGGCC